>JAKCPI010014485.1:0-21586 GCA_023213315.1 Euborellia annulipes | reverse complement strand
CATGCTGCTGCCACACCCCCATTGCCGCCCAATGCTATTAGTAAATTACCTGAAAGCCATCATTCTGCCGCTGCAGCTGCCGCCGCTGCTGCTATCCACCAACAGCTCCTTCGAGGTATTCCTCCACATCAACCTCTTCCTGCTCACATGCTTCCTTTTACACCCTTTCTTTTATCCTTATCAGCTTGCTATGGTAAAGGCTGCAGGGGCGAAGGGAATGGTTGCGGAATTACAAAGACAAGCAGCTGATTTACAGAGGCAGTATTTACTCGATATGATCCCATCCCCGGCGCCATCGCCGTCTAGGCGCACATCCTCCCCACCCAGGCCATCCTTTGATTCTCATGCGTTTCATACATGCACATTCGCTCAATAATTGGAAAACGTAACCAGATTTAATAAAAAAAAAATTTTCATTAATTATTTCATTAGAATATATAGAAGTTTGGTGATAAGGGGGTTTTTTTGCAAAATTGAAATCCCTCTTTAAAAAAAAAGCAGTTATTTTTTAAATGTGTATTGTTCTTTAATCGAAAAAAAGAGCAGTTAAGACTGCAATTTTTAATATTATAAATAAAATAACTAAATAAAAAAAAAAAATTTCAAATTTTTCATAATCTCCTTTTTTGTTGTTCAGGCACTAAATTTAAGAAATATGATTATTTTATATTTTCTATAAATTTATTCCTGAAAAAAGAAAATGAGATTTTAAAACTCCCAAGAAAAATTCTTTAGTGATCTCTTTTAAGTCCGTATTTCTAGAATGATATTCCCTTTAATTTAATAAAAGGGTTAATTTTTTCCCATTATTATTTTTTTATTTAATGGGCGACAGCCCAAATCCACAAAGGTGCTCTATCAACAAAATTAATGTTTAGCTTTAAAAAACCTTTTGTTTTTATGTTCCTTGAATTTTATGTTTAAGAAGTGGAATTTTTTTACCCCCACTTCAAATAATTTTTATATATTTGCATTTTCTCTTTAAAAAAAAGTAATATTTACTGAGCTCACAAGAATTTTTTTTATTAGAAATGAAATAATTTTTGATATATATAACATTTTTGTTAACTTCTGGAATTTCCCATTTTGATTGAATGATTTTATTAGAATTCCGTTATTTATCTTTGATATTGTTATTTAAAAGAAAATACTAATTTATAGACATTCTATCGGCCTAAATGATTCAACGAGTAATAATTAATAATTTTGAACGAATTTCAAATTCCAAAGAGAACTTAGTTCCTTCTTTTTAAATTATAATATATTTTCTCCAGTTTTTAGTTGATTTATTTAGAGATCTGGTCTGGTCTAAAAATGTCATTAGATAATGTGATATTCAACGATAAAGAAATAATTAAATTTAAAGATAAATCGGAATTAATAATATTAATACATGATACTCCCCAAAAAAAGAAAAATTTTTCTAGATTATTTCTTAATTAGAATATCTTAAATAAAACTGAGTGAAGGTGGCAATAACATCCGGATTAGTAACAATAATCCCATCCATATTTTATACAATTTATTATTATAATTTTGTTTATTTTGCCATGCATTGTACGTTATTACTTCAGACGATCTAGCTGATATAATTTTTTATTAGCTTAATTTCAGATAAAATATAATCCTGACAGTTATAGGGGATAATAATATATTTTCATAATTTGAATATTCCTATTTACTAGTGAAAATATATATTTTTTATTCCCTCTTTGAATATGTGATATGAAATTAAATTGGATAATCCATATCTTTTATTTCATTGTGATAGATATTTAAGAGAACTACTTGAAAACCAAAATAATCTTATATTTACATTATTATATACTAGTGAGTTAGTGGCATATTGATAAATATGAGCAGGATGGCAGCCAGAAGTGAAATCATATAAGTCAATCTTTATCTAATTTTTTATTTCAACTGCCGACGTTTCGGTTAGTTTAATACTGTAATAAACTGTATGAAACTATCAATTGTCCTGAGGAAAGCCGCGATTTGCGTCCGAAACGTCGGAAGTTGGAAATAAAAAATTAGATAAAGATTGACTTATAATTTTTGTCTGATTTCACTCCTGGCTGCCATCCTGCTCATATTTATTATTATATACTATTATATATAGTTCTCCTAACTATCTTGCCTCTTTAAATAATGAACAGACAGTTTTGTCCATTTTAATTTTTTATACCAATACAGAGGGGAAAAAAACTAATTCTTACTTTTTCTAAATTTATTAAAATTAAAATTTTGAAAATAGTTCTTTATTAGATAGATTTGTGTTTTTAACTTAAGAAATTTTTTAAAAACTAACTTTAAAATTTACTTGATTACCAACCCCTTGTCCAATATTCTCTTGTTTTTGTAAGTTTTGTTGTTTGATTGGCTGGAGAAAGAATGTAAACAGAAATTAAGGAGGCGACGTGGCTTATCGGATAAGCTGGGGCTTAGTAATACGAGGTAAAATTGTACTCGAGTTCGAACCCGGCTTGCCGCAAAAATTCAACCTAGTCGATCGTCTCTACTGGGGCAATGGGAATACAATCCCTCCACTTCCAGGCACCTAGGGCCTGAGGGATGGGCATGAACAATTCCTAGAATGATCCTCTCCAGGGGCCTTGATCCCGGAGAGTGATTCGGGGAGCACAATAGATCTATATAGGTCGCAGTGCAGAGAAGTCTCAGAACATCAAATCAAACAAATTAGTCCCAAAAAATAATTAGAAAATCCATTTCTTTACGATTTGTTTCAAAATAAAAATTTTATTTAAACTTTTCTTATTTCTATGCAAAACTGATTGATATATTTTTTTTCCTCATCTTAATTTGAAGTCCATTCCAAACTAGGTTGATAAAAAAAATTAAAAAAGCGGTAAAGGGATGATTGATGTAATCCAAATTTTGTAATATAAACATCCGTATATATATTTAAATAGAGATATATGCAGCCAGTATATAAATTTACTTTTGGACATTCGACAAGAAAAATATATTGTTAGCATAATATCAGTTTATTTTGTGGATATTTCGATCCCAGAGTGAATAGAATCGTTCTCAGTACAAATAAAGCGAATTTTGGAAATCGTCACACATTCCTATCCATTATGTTAAAGTAGATGAGCTCATCATGAAAATAAATTTTATAATTATTGCTTTTTCTAGATTTATCATTGCTGTTTTGTTTTGAAAATAATCTTCATAAAAAATTTAAAAAAAAAATAAAAACATTAAACAAACTTATTTTAAAATATTATTATGGGAAGTTTTAATTAAAGACCACATTTTGTTATTAATTATTATTAAAAATATAAATACTGTACAACGTTTCGGCTGCTTATTTTCAGTTCACTTGAGCAGTGGCCTAGCGAGGGGGGGGGGAGCATCATACCCCGGGCGCTACTTACAAAGGGGCGCCAAATAGTCCGCAAAACAAAAAAAATGGTGGATAATTTTGTCTCAAATTTAAAGCCTAGCTTGAGCCTATGACTTTATTTATTTTACTTTATTTATTTATTAATTTGCGAGTATATTTTACAAATAATATTATATGGTTTTCGAATGGGAGGGGGGGGCGCTAAAAAGGTATTGTGCCCCGGGCGCGAGTTAAGCTCGCTACGCCACTGCACTTGAGTCGGAGCAAGTGCACAGTACTTGGAAACAACTCCAGAATAAGCAGTCGAAATGTTTTAGAGTATTTATATTTTTAATAAATAATTAATACAAAATGTGGTCCCATAATAATAATAATAATAATAATAATAATAATAACAAACTACAAATAAATTAAAATACTTTACTTTCTTTGAATAAATAACACAATGCAATGGAATTTCACTTTATTTTTTGTATAATTTTATATATAAAAAAAAAATAGTATAAATGACTTTTTGAAAAGCATTTTATAGTACCTATATATATAAAACATTTAAATGTAAATTATTTATTGTTTCTTTACAAAGAGTTTAAGTATTCAATACTTAATTTTCTCTGTTTTTTAGAGAATAAAAAAAAATCGGTTGTTAAATAAATAATTATTATATTAATAATGCTTGTGAGCTTGGTAATAAAAAAAAAAATCTTAAAAACTTAAGTATTGCCTGGGCTACAAATTTATTGATGGTCCGTGATGTTTCAAACGCCTCTGTGCAAAGCACTTAGGCATTGTACATATTTTATAAATATATGTATTATATATACAAATTTTTATTATTATAATTTTTTTTTTCTATTATTTATCTAGAAACACTCACATGACCGCCCAAGCTAGTCACTTATTTTTTATTATAAAGTTTTTTAACTTTTTTTTACAGATAATAGAGTATTATTTTTTTTTTCTTGCTTTTTATTTTCTTGTTTGTTATTTCTTCTGCCCGCGCTAATGCGAGATAATGTGATGTATCAAATATATATTTATATATAATGTCCATATTTCCATTGGTATAAAAAAAAAACCTTAATATACATAACTTATATATATTTTTTGTTACAAATGTGAGTTTCTCTATAATCCGTTTTTCAAACTATAGCAATAGAAGAAAAAAAATGACTCGATCGATATTGACCATTTTTTGCTAAATGATATGCTCATCTGAACCATTTAATATCTAAATATAAGGGGAATATATTATTAAAATTCGACGCTCTATATATTAGATTTTAAATAATTAATGTGACGTTTTTTTTTTATTGTTGTAATCAAACAAATTTTTTAACTCTCTATTTTTTATTAAAAAAGATCTTCCATAATTCTGTATTTTTTTACTTAGGTATTCTTTTGTTTAAAAAAAAAAATAATAAGAGAAAAAAAAACGTCACATCTATCTATCCACCATAATCACTTTCTATCTCCCTTTCTCACACTCTGTGCCAAAAATTTTGCTGTAATTTTAATGTTCTTATTATCAAAATTATTTAATATCTAGAGCGTCGATAATGAATGTCAAGGAGAATTTGAAGACTCGAATGAATGCTTGAATGTTTGTATGCAATATTTCAACAAGTCTTTTTGTATCAGTTTTTTTGTTCCCTTTAATAGAAAAAAAAAAATTGTCTTTCTGTTGTCTTTACTCTCTAAGAGAGACGATCAAACACCCCTTTCCTTCCCTTAAAAAATACTCAATTTCTCAATTTATAGATGTTACAAGTATTTTGTAGAAATCTATTTGAAAAGAAAAAAAAATCATAAATAATAATTATAAAAAAAAAAAAAAAATTTCGACGTCTCTCCCTTGTCCCCTTTGTCCCATTTCATGTTTGACAGTTCGAAATCTATAATTCTGAGAAAAAAAAATCAGAAAACCCTCCCATATCCTATGAATTATACTTTTAAGATTCTGATCTGTTTGTTAAATAGATATTATATAATTAGAAACGATTTCAAAAAAAAATCTTTATGTGCAAATAAAAAAAAATCACTTGTCATACATATTTAATTATTTTTTTAAATACATATAAATTCATAATTCTTCTTCCTACTTTCCTTTCATTCAATTCATAAGAAACATTAATATTTTTCGTAAATAATAATTAAATACGTAATCCACAGCTCCTCTTTACTTCCTACTGTTTTATCGAAACATTGCAATAATAAAATTTTTATTTTGAACCAAATCCACCATATTCTGTACGGTATTTGGATACCATTAGGCTAATAAGCTCTATCCAAGATTCATCGATTTAGAAAAATATATAAATATAAGTTTGTTCTTTCTAAGCGTTTAGGATAGGTTCATATTCAAAACGTTTCCTCTTGGTTTACCGACAAACGTGTTGGTAGTAATAATCTTGTTCTTCCACCCTCATAATTGTATGTAAGCCCTTTTCTTATCTAACCTGGAAGAGGGTTCAATATTAAATAAAGAAATGGTTGTGGTGATTGTTGAATAGGGAAAAATGAGCAAGCAGGGCAGCCAGCAGAAATAAAAAAAACATTATTTTGTCAGCTTTTTGGGAACGCGTCACTCCCATCTTCAGGATGAATTTTCTCAAAAGAAAAGGAGAATTTTATAATGTATAATGGAATCACATCATAAAATTCTCCATCTCTTGCGACAATTATTTCGTCCTGAAGATGGGATCGACGAGTTCCCGAATCGTCGACGAAATAGTATAAAAGTTTTTTATTTCTGCTGGCTGCCCTGCTCATTTTTCCCTATTCAAGGGAGAGTGTTTTTTAAGTAAGGTCCGTTTTTTTATAAAAGAAAAACTATATATTATTATATAGTATATATATCGACGTTCTACTTACAATTAGTAAAGTGCCTAACTCCTAACTCCGTTTTTGTTTATTTTTCAGGAGAGCCGAAAAACATTTCATTGTCATTGTTAGAGCCACTGTTAAACACTTTTCGTGCGGCAACTTTTCGAACTGAAAAATTGAGATTTACGCTCTTACCCAGTTCAGGACATAAGGAGAATGATATTTTTCAACAGAAAATACAAAAAAATGATTTTCGAAAAAAGTGGAGTTAAACACTTTTCTAATGAGAGCGTCGATATACCCGTGAAAATTTTCAGGTTTTTAAACTTATTAAGGGCGCCGAAATAAAGTTTAGAAATCCCTGATATTTAGACAAAAAAAAAACTGGATTTTACATATTTTTTACATAGTTTCTTTGTTCAATCATTTGTCATATCAAACTAAGGTTGTGTTATCTTACTGCAGAGAGGTTCCCGCGAGACTAGTCACACAATCCCCTTTATTTTTTACCGGGCTATAAAAGGCCTTGATCAGACCTTGGATCGCATCTACCATTGTTATAGAATAGCAATATTCCTTTTCGTAACAGACCTCGCCTTTTATTCTGGGATCGTTCGTCGGATTTGTTTGAGAATTTATTGTGCTGAGTTGAAAAATTCAATGGACTATCGCATGCGACAAGGTATTCAGAACTCAGATGTACAGTGAGGGACAATATTAAGTCCCACCCATGCGTTTTCTACTTGTGATTATTTAATTGTTTTATAAAAAAAATGAAAATCTTTATTGGAAATTTTCTAGGTTTGAACCATGAAAGTTACCTTTAAAAAATATATAATATTTTTTTAAAAACAATGAAATAAACACCAGTAGAAAACGCATGGGTGAGACATAATATTGTTCCTCACTGTACGATATAACAAATATTTGAACAAAGTGTATAAAAGTAAAAATAATGTAGTTTTTCTTTTAAGGTACGCGTCTCGAGGTGCAGATTTTGAGAGGTTCCAGCAGCCACAATTTTTGATCTCAATTTTTTTTTTTAAATTAAAGCTAATTTTCGAAAAAAAAAAAAAAATTTTTAGATTAATCACATTAAATAAAAAATATTTTAAAAAAAATTTGGTCTATATCTTTAATTTGCTGGAACCTTTCCATTGAAATGGACTATAATGCACGTTTCCCTATGGGCAGAACTACCACCATCTCTTGCCTCCTAAAGTAACCAGCTTCTGAATCGGCTAATAACGCTTTTTCGAGACTCTCCCCTTAAAAAACATACCTCTATTTCCCGAAAATTTCGCCTATTATACACTTTCCATAGTTTATGAACTGCTGGAGGATAGTTCTTTTTTAAATAATTATTAATTTGCATATTTATATATATATAAATGTTAATTAATTCTTAAAAATAAATTAATGACTCCATTAAAATAGAAGTGATTTAAAATAACTTAGACTTTGATCTCATCTGTCCTTCAACTTGGATGAATAATTGACATAGATATGATACTTTCACCTAGAATGTCTCGTTAACTGTCTAATGCTGATCTCATCGCATTGAGATTTCGTTTTTATTCACCAGGAAATTATTATTATTAAGAGTAATCGGGCGTTGCTTGTTGTTTTGGCACTTGTTTTTTTTTTTTCCTATATGTTGAATTGAAATCGGGTTGTTCAATTTTTGCTAGTAGATTCTTCGGAGAAGCATCGTTTAAACGCCTTATTGCAGAACCGGTTGAGATTCGGGACATTGCAATTCCAACATGCAGACGCGAGCTGCGTGCAACAACGACCGGCTACTTGGCAACATCGCGGCCAATGGGCAGCTTTCGATGGCTTACATTCACGACAGACTGAACAATCCCCTGGGGACAGAGCAAAGAAGGGTTTAAAAAATTAATTAAAAAAAAATAAATAATTGAAGGTGAGGGTTCTCGAGAGTGACCTTGTTCTTTTAAGAACTAACCTAAGCCAAGCCGGATTTAATTTTATTACTTTAGCATCTGCAAAAAAAAAAATGCAAATTATTGTTTAATTTATCATTTATTACTCTTAACACAATTGAAAGAGAAACTTGTTGTTTCTTGAAGTCATGAAAAAATATTTTTTTTTAAATTAATGCTTTAGGTCAGAGGTGTCCAAACCCGACCCGATAGATAATTTTACCCGGTCCGGGGATGTTTTTGATTTTTCAATCGAAAATTGAAAAAATTATAAATAATTAAAAAAAGGCTTTTTTGAATTTAGCTATTCAAAATAATAAAAATTTTGGAACATATAGACTACATAAAATTTTACTTTTACAGTTGTATACCCAGTGGTGTAACGTATTTTAGCTGGGCCCCGTCGCAACCTTTTTTTTCGAGCCTCATTCAGGGCAGAAAACGAAATTTTTGCAATATATCCATCAAAATCTCGACATCGAATTTTTGACATGATCGCAATACTTTATATATTTCATATATATATAGGGTAAGAAAAAGTAAAAATGATTGATTTACAAATTCTTTAAGTTGATTTTGAGAGAATGGAAAAAAATATATTTTGTGCACAGTGAAACCAGTTTGTAGGATCCACTTTATTATGTGCTCCTCCTGTATTATCGTTAATTGTTAGTAGATGGCCGTAAGGATGATCAATTATATTATAAGGACATCGGCCAAAAAATGAATACTTTTGCGTATTATCCGTTTATTTGTAGATATTTCGATTCTAATGGTATAGAATCATCCTCAGTACAATCAACAGATGTTTTGCAAATCGTTAACTCTTCCCAAAACATCTGTTGATTGTACTGAGGATGATTCTATTAGAACCATTAGAATCGAAATATCTACAAATAAACGGATAATACGCAAAAGTATTCATTTTTTGGCCGATGTCCTTATAATATATTTGATTATCGTTAATTTATCGGTTCATATTTATGTATTATTTATTGTTGTTTTTGTTTCAGATTTTTTTGTCAACAACCATCCTTAACAATTACCAATCAACAACATTCACTTCTCCCTGCTTTCTTGACCTCTCCTACTCTACACCACAAGTGAAAATCGAAAATAAAAAAATTAATATGGAAATAGATTCCGAATCGGGACATTCGTTAATGGGACATACAAAATTAAATGTCATTAAGGAGATGAGCTTAATGATAGAATTAAAACGATTGATGTGGCCCTCCTGGTAACGTGGGGAGGTAAAAATCATCATGAAATTTTATGCCAATTGAGGTAGGAGTAAAATACAGAGAGCGCCAAGTCACAATCTCTTTAATTATCACAAGAGATGATAGTCCTACTCTGTTGGGACGGAATGGTTCGAAGAATTAGGATCAGTGCCGGATTACCCATTAGTCGGAGTAGGCGATCGCATATGGGCCCAACGCTTTTTAGGGCTCCCACAACATTTGTGTTTTTTTTTTACTCATTTTTTGGCATCTGAGGCCATTTAAACCCCGCCGCTATTTATTTAAATTGCTTGGTAGCCAATTGAAATGAATTTTTGTCGCGGATGCGAACCAGTGGGAAGCATCGTAGAGGTATATATATATATAATAATTATTTTCGGTTTTCGCGACATGGTCAGTCTGTCTGGGTTCACTTTAAAGCATAAAGGAATTGAGCTAGGAGGTTGAAATTTTATATTTAAGTTAGACACTCCCCTAGGGAGTAAAAAATAAGCTTTTAAACAAAATCGGCCAAAAAGTACTAGTACTTTACTGATGTAGTTTTTCAGTTTTTTTTCGATTATCTCAAAATTCGCTCCAACGATTTTGATTAAAATTCAAAAATCAATTATTTTCCTCTTTAAAATGTATATTCTTATTTTGCCGTTGAAATCTTCTGAAGACCACTTTACTCTTGTAGGTACTTCATAGGAAAGATAGAAGAAATGGTTACAAAATATAAATATTTTCCCATAATTATAAATTTTACATTCTTCTCTCTAATATATCGGCGGAAACTAAATATATGTACTACGAAAAATCTGGTGTGACAAGCACAGAACACAGGTAAAAGAAAGTTGTGTGCTGTGCGACATTCACACCAGATTTTTTTTTAAAGTATTTTCGGCATCAAAGGCTATTTATAATAATATATAATAATAAATAAATTTTATTTTAAATAAAATCTTATACATGTTTGAGCCTTTTGCTCTTACATGGGGTTTGGAATACAATAATTCAGACAATCTCATGCAGAGTGAAAGAAATAGTTTTTTTTTTTTTTTTTTTTTTTTTTATTTATTATATTAAAATCGACACCAAGCGGGAAACCAACGCAACCAGAATAGAGGGATGCAAATATATATTTATTCATTGATTATAAACGATCTAAGCCTCAAACACCCCTCCAGAAACAGGTAGGTTTGATTTAATTCATGCTCGTTTCCCGGGCAGAGAGCCCCCTCGCAGGTATCATTAGCACCCAGATAATGGTCTCTTAAGGGTTTATACAAGGGGCATTCGCAGATCAGGTGTTCTAAGTTTTCCTGTTTATTTAAGTTGCACATGCTACACAATTCATTTGCCTTTATTTTGTAGGAGCAACCATTTATGTAGAAGTATAGGGCTCTCACATTTGCTGTCCTAGCCTGATGTAATATTCTGGCCTTCTTTATAGGCAGACTCATAGCCAGGAGACAACCCTGTCGGTAATCGAGATTTTTATATAAGGGCGCGTATTGGGATCCTAAAATTTTTTCAGAATCTAATTTATAAAAATACTGGTGAAGTTGTTCGCATAGACTGGTTTTGTTTTTCCTGATTATCTCGGGATCCTGCCCCTCCCACAAACTTTCTTTTTTCAAAAGTGTGAAGTAAGACCTGATGTGCTGAACCCAACTATATTTGCTATTTATGACCTCTCCGCTCGAGCCCAGCATCTCTTCGTATAGCATCCTAGGAAGTCTACCCGGGGGCATGGTTAGGATTTTGCACAGCCAATTGAGAGCTCTTCCAAAAACATAGACCGATAGGTTTCTTTGTTGAAATTCGCGGCGAACTATGCAATCTGGGGTTGACCGTTCAAGAAAATAAAGTGATTTAAAATAAGTGACTTGTGCCCTTTCTATTATTTCGCCATAATTTAATGCCCATATTTCTGAGCCATATAGTAGCACGTTCATTACTAGACTTTTATATAATTTATCTCTTACTTCATGCGAGTTGATTTTGGCTTTGATCATTATAGGTCTGGTGTTAGCGGCTGCAATGTTTGCTTTAGCTACCATATTTTTTGCTGCTAGTCTGAAGAGTCCTGAAGAACTAAAATTCACCCCTAAGTAGTTTAATTGATTAACGGTTTCTATTTGGTTATTATTATATTTAAAATTAAATTTAGTAACTCTACCTGCTCTTTGAAATATAATAATTTTTGATTTTGTTGTGTTAACTTCTAAGTCATTTATTTTGCAATACTCTTCTAAAGCATAAAGCATTTTTTGGAGTCTTACTGGGGTTTCAGCCATCATAACCAAGTCATCAGCATATAGAAGAGCAGAGACCCTAGTTGAAGCATTAATTTTTAATCCATCTATATTTTTACTTTCGAAAAATTCAATCAAGTCAGCCACAAAAAGCGAGAACAATGTGGGACTGAGCGTGTCTCCCTGTAATACACCTCTAGTAATTCCCACCTCCCCCGATCTCTCATTTCCCACTCTAATAGATATTAAAGCGTTATCATATAAATTTTTAATTAATCTAATTATTTTCGGACTGACCCCAAGATTGCACAGTTTTTTATACAAGAAATTGTGATTTACATTATCGAAAGCCTTTTTAAAATCTATAAAAGCACAATAGAGTGGCCTTTTCTTGGAAGTTAAATGTTTTCCTATCAAGGCATTTAATATAAACAAATTGTCTGTGCATCCCCTCCCCTTACGGAAACCTGATTGTTCTTCGGGTATTTTCCCATATAGTTCACTCCACATTATCAATCTCTCATTAACAACCCGGGTGAAAATTTTTGCTAGGCTATTTATTAGTGAGATTCCTCGGTAATTATCTGGATTGCTTGGGTCCCCCTTTTTGTACAATAGAGTCAGAACTACTTTAGACCATGATCTGGGTATGCTCTCGGTTTCGAAGATTTTATTGAATAAACCTACGATGAAGCTCTTCCCCCGGACAGAGAGGTTTTTATAGAGCTCGTTGGGTATATTATCAGTACCGGGAGCTTTTTTATCTTTTAGTCCTCCCAGAGCACGCTCCAGCTCCCCCAGACTAATCTCGCAATCAAGCTCCGGATGGGCTGGCCCGAAGCAGATGAAATTCGCGGTAGTGTTTCGAATTTTGTACAGGTTTTCATAGTATGCCTCCCAAGATTCAATCTCGATTGCGTTAGTTCTCCCCCTAGAGTGTCTTACACTTCTAATTGTTTCCCAGAATTTGGAGGGGCCATCTGCATTTGAGAGGCTCCTACATATCTCTTCATAGTGTGATCTTTTACTCTCCTTTACAATGGTTCTATACTCTTTTTTAAATTTATTATATGATGATAAAAAAGGTTCTTTAAAATTATTTAATCTACATTTCTTTAATAAAGTTCTTAACTTGCATTTTAATTTCTTACATTTAATGTTAAACCAGGGCCTGCCTTTACATGAATTTCCTTTATCATAAGTAACGCATTTTGTTAGACCAATTCTTTTAGCAGAGTCTTGGATTATTTCAACTAAACTAAGGTATAGCTGATCGCAATTTCCATCCGAAGGAAAATTTTGTAATTTAGAGTCTATGTAATTGGCATAGACATGACGGACGTCGGGCTTCCAGATTATTTTAGTCTGTGGAATGTTGCTCTGAGTACCTGTTTTGTGTGCTCTTGCTTCTTCAATCTTAAAACTAACATTGTAAGGGATATGATCCGAAGTCGTGACCGTATCAACGATTGTTGAGTTTATGTCGCGCTCCAGGAAAGCAAAACTCACCCAACACTGATCTATCACTGACTTTCCATTTGAGCTGACATAAGTTGGTTGTGCAGGTGAATCATCAAGTGTCCTGCCGTTGAGTACGATGAATCCGAGTTCTTCCATGAGAAGTGTTAGTCTTCTTCCTCGCTTATTAGTAATTTCGTCGAGAGAACTTCTTGATGGTGAGACGATCGAGTTTTTTGTCAGGACAGGGTCGACCTGATTGAGATCTCCTATCCTAGCGTTGAAATCTCCTAGGAGTATAACATGTTCCGAAGTTTCCAATGCTCTGTTCAGGGACTCACTTAGGCATTCAAGACTCATTTCAATATCATAGTTTGGAGGCAGATAAAATGTTCCTATAATGAACGAAAAATTATTCATTTTTATTTGAACGAGTATCCAAAGATTATTTGATTCAATTATATCTGCTTTGTAGTATTTCTTTAGGAGAAGAATCATTCCTCCGCCCGCTCTTCCTCTAACTTTATTCTTGGTAGCTGGGACCGCGAACAGGGTAAAATCCTTAGTAAAAAGAGAGCTCAGCTTGGGTTCAGAGGTGAGCCACGTTTCGTAGATAGAGATAAAATCCATGCGTTCACTAAATTCAGTAAGGTTATATACATCACTCTCTAAAAATCTGTTGAATCCATGACAATTCCAGGCCATCATGTTAAAACTATTTCTTGAGGGAGGTTGTGTCAGACCTACGCCTTCATTTTGGTCTCTTTCGAATTTCTTTCTCTGTGAGTTTTTCTTTGCGTTAGGCTCTGTCCTGATATTTGTTCCTTGGGTTCCCCACTTTAGTTTTTTGGATCGTTCGGCCTTTCCGGCTTTTTGGGAAGGCCCGATGTGCCATTCCGCTCCGTGCTACCAGCTGACGTCCTCTCAGGTATACAATATTCTTCTGCAGTTTGCAAATAGATCCTATCACCACGCAGATAAGCTCTTTTACCCTGAGCCCTCAGCTCTCTTACCTCGCCCATTAGTTTGAATCTCTTCTCCCTTTCGTCCCTGTTTAGATCTTCATTTATAAAAATTTTAGTCCCTTTTAAATTACTTCGTGCAGCGAAAATCCTCCGTCTGTCTTCCAACGTATTCATTGTTACAAGTATTGGGCGTGCCTTGTTGTTCTTCTTCACTCCTAGTCTTCTCATTGACACTGGGTTCATATCACCTAATTTCAAATTTTCTTTTAAAATTTCCTGGACCAGAGTGTTGTCATCTTTATTCGTGCCTTCATTTAAACCCGTGATGACAACATTTTTCCCTCTTTCTCTTTTCTCCAGTCTTTCCAGCCTGAACTTAAGTGTCTCTATCTCCTCGTTCATTTTCTTAATTTCCATGACGTGTTTTTCTCTCTCTTCGGCTCTCGCAGCCCTCTCGTCTGCCAGCTTATGTTTAATCTCCTCCAGTTCATCTTTAATTTCTTCTTTATTCCTGTTCATATTTTCCAAAATGAGTTCCAGCATTTCCTCGATATTCGTCCTTCCCTGTTTGCTTCTTTTATTTTGAGTGTCTACTTCAGGGCTTCTCGGATTCTTCGTGCCAGAACGTCTTGCCTCTTCCGGCCCAGTCCGACCTGTGTCCGCCGGTGAGTCCCGTTCTTCACTCCCCCTTTGCCCAGCCTCCTGGGATCTCGCTTTATTTAACCAGGCTTCAAGAGGACCCATGTTTTTATCCTCTGAATTTACCGGCATTTTGTGTCTATATAATTTTAATTCTATTAATCTATTTATAATTATTTTATTTGTTTTTTATTTTTTTATTCTATTTTTTCCTTTTTTTTTTTTTTTTCACATTCAAAAATCAATATGTTAATATGTTTATCTATTTTAGATTTTAAATAGTTTGAATATAATAGGAGGGGAAGGGTAAGGTATTATCTTCACACTACCCGGCCTGTAGGAGTGTCTTACGTGGAGAGAGAGGCCATGGAGTTCACTTTGGTTGGTTTTATCTATTCATTTGTTTGCATCAATTCTTTTATTTTTTCTATTCTCTTTATCTCTTTTTTAAATTTTATTTTTTAAATCAGTATATCATAGTCAAATAAATTAAATCAGATTGGACAATTTCTATTTTAATACACTTGATAAAATAATTCTTAGAATTTTATTTTAATCGGATTTTAATTTTAGTTGTTTATTTTAATATAACTATATTTACATGTATAGGGCCGTAGGTCCTCTGGTCCTCAGATTTCTGTTGACCTGGCGCCGGCAAAACACTTGGATCTCTTAGACACAGTCGGAGGCCAATTTTCAAGAAAAAAGTCCAAGAATTGCCAGAGTTATCCACGATTAACCGAGAGCACTTTTATATACACGTCTATCCTCTCCGAATATTGACTCCAAACTTGAATATATCTATGACTTGTTTAGTCCGAATCAAGGTATTTTGAATACTATTATCTTATTCAAATATATAGATCTCGAAAAATATTTAACTACTATTTAACTTAAGATGAAAAAAAATTGTGAAATCAAGACAAGAATTCAGATTGACAGTGGAGTAGCTCGAGGATACTTATCGTTTGGCTGTTGGAGGTGCTAGGAGAAATTTATTATTATTATTTTTTTCTCCTAGCATCTCTAAGAGTTCTCAAAAAAATTTTAATAAGACTATAATTGATTTAAAATATTTATTAAATCTTATGATTAAAATGGAGTAGCTAGAGGTTACATGTCGTATTTTGACTGTTGGAGGGGCTAGGAGAAATTTATTATTTTTAAATTTCACCTAGCACCTCCAACAGCCAAAATAAGACAAGTAACCTCTAGCTACTCCACTTTAATCATAAGATTTAATAAATATTTTAAATCAATATAGTGTTATTAAAAAATCGATGAGAACTCATGGAGATACTAGGAGAAATTTATTATTTATAAATTTCTCCTAGCACCGCCAACCTCCAATTTAAAGTGGATGAATTTTTCCTAGCACCTCCAGTCAAATTACGACAAAGTACTTCGAGCTGCTCTACTTTAAACTTAAAATTTAATAAATATTTTAAATCAATATGGTCTTAAAAAATTGATGAAAACACACCTGGATCCAGTCCCCAAGTGCTTCAAAGTACACTTAAATAATAATTATTTTTAATTAATTGGTCTTATGTTAGGTGCATTTAGTTAAAATAAAAACACTTGTTTTGTTCCATACCTTAACATACTGGTATAGTCTCATGTATTTTTCATTTTGTGAATCAAAAGTTTTACATTGTGAATAATTATAAAAAAAATGAAAATTTAAAAGGGTTGGAAAATTTAAGTCTTAAAAAGATTAATTTAAAAAAAAAAAATTTAATCATAATTTTAAACGAATGCGTAGATATGACCGAGGAGTCAGTCAAACCAAATAAAGAAAAAATAATGCGTCGAAGATTAAAAGGGGGAAGAAATTTATTTATGTATTATATATAATTGGCTAATGGATTTAATATAGCTGACATATTTCAAAAGAAATAAAAGATTCAATTTATATAGTAGACCTAAAGTAAATTGAATCAGTAAAGAATCGATTCTCTAGAATTTAATATCAAATTGTTCAAGAAAGGGGATAGGAACTAAGGAATGTAAATTATAAAAAGACATTCCAACACGGAGAGGTAATGACAACAAATGGCCTAATCATATTAGAAGTTCTATGGGGGCCAGAAGAAAACGAAACGACACCCACGACCCACGGGAACATGCAAGGCAAGAAGGGAATAAGTGTCAAAGGACGCCTGTCTGTCTCTTGACAGCCGCTTTGGTCCAGGCAGGAGGTAACATCAACATACGGAAAATAGAAACTCAGCTGTTTTTATGCGAATTCTTTAGATGGTTGAAAAAAAAAACATTTCCCGATATCTGAAAAGTTTATATTTATAACAGCTTACAAAAGAAGGAATTTCATAAATCTATTATATGAGTGAATCCTGAATAAAAAAAATATATATATAAAAAAATTTTTTTTAAATGCTTTTATTAGTGGTTTTCGCGACATAGTCTGTCTGTCTGTCTGTCTGTGTGTCTCTCTGTGAACAAAATATCTCAAGAACGAAAAGAGCTAGGAGGTTGAAATTTTATATTTAAGTTAGGCACCCTCATGGGACATGACAGGAAGCTTTTGAACAAAATCGGCCAAAGAGTACTAGTACTTTACTGATGTAGTTTTTCAGTTTTTTTTTTTTTTTCGATTTTCTCAAAATTTGTTCCAACGATTTTTTGAAAAATTCAAAAATCAATTATTTTTTAGATGCTCTTTAAAATGTATAATCTCATTTCGCCATTAAAATCTTTTAAAGACCACTTTACTCTTGTACTCCATAGAAAAGATATGAGAAATAGTTGCCATGATAACAAATTCTAAATATTTTCCCATACTTATAAATTCTTCATCTTGAAATTCGAATGTACCGTACTGTTAGAAACTAAATATATGTCGACACAAAAAATCTGGTGTGACAAGCACAGAACACAACTTTCGATTGTGTGAGAAAGTTGTGTGCTGTGCGCCAGTCACACCAGATTTTTTTTTTTAAATAATTTAGTTTTTTCAAGGGATTCATTTAATTGCTAGATACATTCAAGTGAACCAAATTTGAATAATATTTAATGCCGGTAGAGTGTATAATTAGAAATTGATATTTTGTACTATTTATGAAAAAAAAACTTTAAAAAAAACTAATTAATTCTCGTAAAGTGTGCTTGGATGGGATTAATAAAAGCCAGGGCACGGGTTCCTGAGCTCGTATAATGAATAAGACATGCTTCTCTGATTTTTATCCAATTTCTTTGATCATCGCCGACAGAAGCGATGATACACATCATTGGCTCATTAATCTTAAAAAAATTTTACTTTAAATATAAAAAAAATTTTTTGCTACCTTTTAGTCACTAATTGGATTTTAATTTATCATTTTAAATAAAGATGATGGTGCAGTTGGCTCCAAAAAAAAATCTCTATTGTGTCATTTTATATTTTTTCCCTGTTACGCCCACGGATCATTTAAACCCGAGTCTATTTTCGTAGACTCCGAATCCTATTAACGCCAAGGCGTTTTAGGTTGATAATTTAAGTATAGCCTCGAAAAATCCTACACACAAAATGACAAATAAGTGACCAGGCACAACGAAGTGTTTATAATGGGGCCAACAACGCCCGACCCCTGGCCACCAATTTTAGGTGGCAGGGCACCCTTCCAAATTAACCCCCGCATTTGGTCTTCCCACTCAAAAGACCAAAACTAACATCTGAGAGAGTATATTGATATACAGACTAAGTGGGTGTCTAAGCCAATTATATCTGAAAATGAAATTTCGGAGGATTTGATATAATCAGTGAAAGAGATAAGCGGATATGCTTATTTTATACTAGTAAATTATTTATTGAAAATAATATTACCATAAGTTATTTAAAAAAAAAATAAGTAATTTATTTGTCCAATTAAAAAGTGCCAAATATTTTTAAACAAATTCAGAAAAATCACGGAGTGAGGATTTGGGTCCTAATAATGGAATGAGATATATTTAAATGAATGAATTATAAGGACTGGCAACGGAAGTATAGCAACAGTCATCAAAATCGTAGTTCCAAGCGGCGAAACCTAGGGTGGGCGACCCCGAGCAAATCAACGTGTGGAATGTCCCCCCGGTTGAGAGCGGTACAATAAAATAATTAACCTATTATATACGTAATTTAAAATAATTAACCTATTATATACATAAATTGAAATAATTAACCTATTATATATGTAAATTAAAATAATTAACCTATTATATACGTATGTTAAACTCTAAATAGCCTCGGTAGCCGAAAAGAACAAAATAAAAACAAATAATAAATAAACCAGTAGGAAAGCCCGCTAAGGATGCAAAATTTAAAGTTTTAAATTTCCCTCTCTGACTCTGGCCAATCAGCGAGAAAGTTCTCTCAATTAGACCTACATCCGACATACACCGGACCTGAGCCGTTAATGCTTTATATATAAGTAATGATATGCTTGGGTAAATTGTATGTAATAAAATAGTAAGTTACAACCCCATGTGGCCGAGAGAGATGTTGACAAATGTCAATATTGATAATCTTAAATCCAAAGGGTGCGGGTTCGGATCCCAGGCAGTCCGATGAATATTTGGATATCAAATAGTATCAATAAATGTGCCTGAATCACATATATCGTAATTAGAATAATTGATGATCGTTTAAGTCTATAAGCCCTAACCCGAGTAAAAATGATTAAAACTGATTGAGGGATACACACGCCCGCAGCAGGTCTTCATAGTGAACCTTGAGGGAAACCCAGGGATATACACGTCCATACCAGGGATACACATTTTTCTTCTGATCACTTTCGATCTACTTTGTGTGTCCCTGGTGCGGGCGTGTCCAAACCAGGGTCTGAACGTATGTCCCTCAAGGTTCACTATGCAGACCTGCTGCAGGCGTGTGTATCCCTCGATCAGTTTTAATCATTTTTACTCGTGAAGCTGCCGAAGAGTGTTTAAAAGAAAAAAAAATTGGAATTCGATTTTTTGAAAGAAGGAATGATAAAATAAATTCCTCTTCAAATCATACAAAAAAAAAATATTAAATTTCTTCATATCTAATAAATATTCTGAAATGAATAGAATCAGGTCAAGAGAGTCCGGAAATGACTGATGATGCACAAATACAATCCCTTCTTGATCTTGAAAGATAAAATAAAAAAAAAATCTTCGATTTCTCTTATTCATCACCTTTTGAAATTTTTTTTTTTTTTCTCCGCCCTTTCTCCCTAAGCCCTTCAACAATTTGCGATTGGAGGATATTTATTTCTATCGCCTTGCGCGACACTGAGCCATTTTGAAGAGGTCCTTTAAGATCCCGACAACTCATTCCGAAGATTGATCTTAAAAGATTTCCAAAGAGTGAATACCAAGCACGTCTCTCAAGTGTTTTTTTTCTTCTTTCTTAGTGGGGGTGGGAGGCTTTTCAATCGTGTTGAATACACCTATAACTAGCTCCACGCGGTATTTAATTTGTAATGGGTCATTTATTGAAGACTTAATGTAAACAGGACCAGAACTCTTGTATTGTAAGTTCAGTTTCGACACTCGGGAATGCCATCCTCGGTTCTATTCACTAACGGATTATATTCGGACAATTAATGCGTATTTTTGGACAGCTTGTCTAAAGTCCATCCACCACCGAGCATTAATATTCAAATCATTTATAAATAAGATTAAACACTTCGAGGAAAGTAGACCTAGTAAAAAACGAGATGGTATGAAGGGAGAAAGAAACTATTTGAATTAAAAACATATTATTTGATATCTGACTAAATTCTTTAAATAATTTTGTTTGTTTGTTGAATTGAAAAAATTCAATCTTAGACCACCCTGTGCAGTTTGTTTGGTGTTTTTTATTTATCCAATAAAGACCTCCCCGAGGGTATAAAAGAGGATTATAATTAATTCAATTATCATTCGAAAATTTAACAAAAAAAAAAAAATGGGCCCTTTGCCGAAGGGTCTTTTGTAGAATATAAAAGGACGTTGCTTAATACCTTAAAGAATTATAAAAAAAAAAAAAAAAAAACTTTCGTTTACTTAGCTGCTTAATTTTTCTTTTTTCTTTGTGATATTCCCTATCGAAAGAAAGTATTAAATATTATAGAATCAAATATAAAATAAATATTATTTAAGAATAAGTTTTCTAAGGGAAATAATAATTTCCATTTATTGGAAATGCATGTATTAATTAAAACCATTGAACGATGAATGTAATTATTACTTATTAAGAAAAGTGGATTTATAGCTGCATGAAAGTGGTTGATGAGTAGAAAGAAGAAGAAAAGAGAAGTGGCTAGTATTTATTTCATTTATTAAGGCCCATTAAGCTAACGTTTTGGTCTCGATCGAGACAAGCTTCAGAGCTTATGGGCTGTCTGAATGGCTCTGAAGATGGTCTCGACCAGGACCGAAACGTTAGCTTAATGGGCTTTAATAAATGAAATAAATACTAGCTCCTTCTTTCTACTCATCAACATTATTACTCATATTTTCTATAGGTAAATTGTAACTAATATAGACAAGGGCGGATCTGTTTAAATAACTTGTGGATGAAACTCCAGTTTTTGATTGAAAAATTAAAGAAAATAAATGAAAATTTTTAATTCAATGAGAAGGTTTTTAATTAAATATATAAAATGGTCTTTACGGAGCTAGTCTCTGCTCGAACATGTTTATAAACAAATTATTTATTATATAAATTAATGAATAAATGAATACATGAAAAAAAAGAGAAAGTAATAACTGCCCCCTCGGGAGTTCAACTCAGAAGGTTCCGTTTACTGTTTTGATACGGGGTCAACGGAGTCGAGCTCTAAATGACCGAACTTGTAAAAAAACAACCCCTGAATAGGGAAAATACTATAAACTGAGCATGGAGTTTTAAGATAAGTTGCGATCCGGCTGTGGCCTCGAAGATGAAGAAAATATA
>JAKCPI010014484.1:0-16773 GCA_023213315.1 Euborellia annulipes | reverse complement strand
AGTTCTTTAAAATTATATTAAAAATTAATATATGATTTTAAAACTAAAAAGCGTTGGGCGCGCAAAATTAACAATCTCTTGCTATTTCCATTGCAGAGGATTCATTAACAGCTTAATTCACCGATACATGATTACAAAAAAAATTATGTCATTTATGTACCTGGTCATCTCATACTGTGTATATAATTATTATATAAGGAATTTTTCAGCAATGTATAAAATCCACTATGACACTTCATTAATGACTTTTCGCCAGCTCTGAAGTTGGTTCAAACACGTAACTGAAACGTCAGCTGCGGAATTAACCAAATAAAGAAATAACCTTAGCTGCATTTCTCATTTTACCCCTCTTATTAAAATAACATCTCAGCTATAAATTGTTTATGCAAAAAAAAATCTAACTGCTACATTTGAGTCCCTTTTCTAACTGTATGGCCTAACTACCCGCCAAGTCTAAGGTATATAAAAGTATTCATAAAACATAATATTAGTCAATTAAAATTTGCAAATCCCGCGCCCAACGCTTTTAGTTTTAGTAACATATATTCTATTTTTAATATAATTTCAAAGAACTAACAAAATTATTTTTCTCTTTTTAGTAGTCCATATTTATAAAAGCCTGTTTTTACACTTTTATTTTTTTTAATGGTTTATTTTGACTCAGGAGACATTAACAGGTGTATTTCCATTAAAATTTCGACATGGAATATTTTCTCTCTCTGTATACTGTATATATATATATATAAAAATAATTCAGTGGACAGTTTGTGTAAGTAAATACAGACTGAATATTTAAATGATTTTGCAACAACAACAACAACAACACGCGTACACACAAAGTGTGAACGTGTCTCGTTGTCTATTTAACCCAAAAACACGACAAGAGTGATTTCAATTTTCCTTTTCAAAGATAAAATTAAAATCTTGTTTATTTATTATTTTAAAACTCCATCGCCGCCCTTTTCTTTTAATTTTCTTCTCTCTCTATTCACAATTCAAAGTGAATATTCATTTTTTTTTTAACATATATATATATTCTAGTTCAAAAATGAATTTTTTTCCTCCCGCTTGATGAGTAAAATTTAATTATTGTTTGAAAAGAGAAAAGAACATCTGCTTTGAACGTTGAAGAATAAATCATAAATAATTTTAAACATTGGAAGTAAAGTAAGTGAAAGAGAGTAGTAATATCGAAGAGAGTAAATTTAATATAAAGCCTTATTAAAAGGGAAGATGATTTTTTAATGCGTTCATTTTCTGGATTAATATCATGAGAAGAATTCCTCTAAGAATAGAACTGTGTCCGCTTTAATATTAGAAAAGAGAATTTATGTTAGATACTAGCGGCGGCGTCTGCCTGAGGCGGTCTTAACATCATAATTTGTTCAGGAATGGCCAAGTTACTCGATTTTGAAGAAGACAGATTGTGACTGTAGTTGAATTTAAGAGGATACAGCCAATAAATGACCCTCTATTTAATGATTAAACACTCTTGCAGGCCTATGCTCTAAAAACAGACGTTAAAATTTAACATCAACAAATGGGTGTTGATAACACCAGCGTTAAAAAATGATCAGTGGTTTCCAAACTTTATGTTACCACGCCTCCCTTAAAAATATTTAATCTTATGACGCCTCCCCCCCCCCCCCCCATTTTATAAAATAATACAAAAACAAATATTTTTAATGCTAAAAAATATAAATTTATATAAAAATATTTTTTTTATTTATTCTTATTTATATTAAAACTAGCAATCATTTGGAAAATTGGTCCTGGTGGCCAATATTCGCGCCTCCCTAGGGAGGCGCGCCACACAGTTTGGAAAACGCTTGTATAAGGGTATTTTATGGCTGGGAATTTGTATCAGGAATGAAAGTTAGAAGAAAACGCAACCAGAATTTTTTCTTTAAAAATATATTTTAACAGCTGACGTTTCGGCCTTGGTCAAAGCCATCCTCGGATGACCACTAACAGCTCCGAGGATGGCTTTGACCAAGGCCGAAACGTCAGCTCTTAAAATATATTTGGTTGCGTTTTCTTCTAACTTTCATTCCTGAAAAAAAAATATTTTTCTCAAATCTTATTTTCACGCCCTAGGGGGGTGCCTAACTTAAATATAAAATTTCAACCTCTTAGCTCAATTCCTTCATGCTTTAAATTGAACCCAAGCAGACACACAGACAGAACATATCGCAAAAAACCATTTTTTTGGATGGGACTTCAAAACGTGTATATCCATCAAAGTCTTGACATCGAATTTTTGACATGAATCCAATACTTTCTCTCTCTATATCTGTATATTAACTTATACATATAGGTAAGAGAAAGTAAAAATTCAAATCCGAATTGAGATTAGTTATATATACAAAAAGATGCGGTAACTCACCCCAGTAAAATTCTAAATGGACTAATCATATCTTACTTTTCTACCTAATGAAAAAAATCCTGCAAGGGATTCGATGGGTTCCTAAGTTACCCAGAGTTATTATTATCTGTTTATGAGAGTTTCGAAATTCTCAAAAATTAATTCCGCCCCAGTAATAAAAAATTTTAGAATGACATTGAAATGTTTCTACCCCACTATGCTATTTGCTAAATATTGAATATAAATTTTAGCTCAAACGGAATGCACTTATTTTTTAGTAGTGTAGTTACATTAATATCTTTGTGCATTATAGGGGATGGGGCATTAACCCCCCTGGTTAATGCCCTCATCCCCCTCCTTTAAGGACTTTAAGGAAATGCGAGCCTTCCCCGCGAAATTACTCTCAAAATAATTTGAATACATTTATAAATAATTATTTTAATTTTACTTTCTCTTACCTATGTATATATGTAATATATATATAGAGAGAAAGTATTGGATTCATGTCAAAAATTCGATGTCGAGATTTTGATGGATCTTCACGTTTTGGGGTCCCCTGAATCCAAAAAAGTGGTTTTCGCGACATGGTCTGTCTGTGTGTGTGTGGGTGGGTGGGTGGGTGGGTGGGTGGGTGTGTGTGTGTGTTCAATTTTAAGCATGAAGGAATTGAGCTAAGAGGTTGAAATTTTATATATAAGTTAAACACCCCCCGGGACCGGAAAAATAAGCTTTTAATCAAAATCGGCCAAAGAGTACTAGTACTTTACTGATGTAATTTTTAAGTTTTTTTCGATTTTCTCAAAATTTGCTCCAACGATTTTTTTTAAAATTCAAAAATCAATTCTTTTTTTAGATGCTCTTTAAAATGTATATTCTCATTTTGCGATTGAAATCTTCTGAAGACTACTTTACTCTTGTATTTCATAGGAAAGATAGTAGAAATGGTTGCCATGGTAACAAAATATAAATATTTTCCCATACTTATAAATTTTACATCTGAATTCAAATATTCCCTACTGTCGGGAACTAAATATATGTCGACACAAAAAATCTGGTGTGACAAGCACAGAACACAACTTTCGATTACCGAAGGTAAGAGAAAGTTGTGTGCTGTGCGCCAGTCACACCAGATTTTTTATTTTATTTTAATTTTCAACCCTTAATCCACCCCTGTGTAAAAGGATATCAAGGAAATTTGATTAACAAAAATATAGGCCATATAGAAAGAATATAATGGTAACTTAAGAAAAGATTTTTAAAAATGCCCTCAGGCTTGGTGTAGTTGGTACCGAACGTCGAGGTTTCGGACCCCTGGCAGTCCAAAATGGATACCAAATGGCTTAAATTGGAATGCCTGGACCCCCAATATGTATATTATTAATTAATAACGGTTATCGTATAAAGTCTTATATGGCCTGAGTTGCCGAAAAGACTGTGTGAATGTGTATGTGAGTGTGAATGAGAAAGTGTTAAAAAAAAAAGATAAAAAATAAAAAACCAATTTTTTTTCAAAGACACCTACACTCCCCCTCTCCCTTTCAACAGCTTATATTCACTCTCTACCCTTAGTGAAATACAAAATATTTAATTTCATATTCAAAAGAATCGTTTTTCGCAGTCAAATTATTTGTTTCTATCATTTTTTTTTTTCAACACTAAAATGCATAATAATTACCTTTAATAAGACACTCAAGAGGGTGTGTTGGCTGACGGTGAGGTCAGGGTGGGTTGCACTATATTAATTATTCACTTGATTCACTTTAAACACAAAAAAAGCAAGCGCCTGCCAGCAGGCCACGCTCTCGACTGAACGAGATAAACTTGTCTTTCTCTCTTTGTTTTGAAATAGAAATAAAATTGATGAAAATAACAATTCCCTTTTTATTAAAAAAGAAAAAAAAAAACTTTTACTCTAATCTAACTATATTTAGAGCAGGAAAAGAATGTCAATAAGTGATTTGGAATATTCCAAGGCCTTTCTTAAATAATCAACCCTTCATCCCCCCTATTCAAAATAATCAAAGCTATTTTTTGAATGTTTTCTATTTATTTGACTTCGATTTAGCTAAAATAAATTAAAAAATTTTTTTTTTTCAATTTTTCAACCCCTTATCCAATCCTAATAAATAAAATAATTAACAATACCATCGCCTTCGGCGAGCTTCGCGTCTAGTCAGAAAAAAAATTGAAACCCTAAAAAACTTCCCTGGATCCGTCTTTGTGTTTTACACATAGGATAATTTTCTAGAATGAGTCTTACTTTAGGCCAGTGGTTTCCAAACTTTATGTTACACTGCCTCCCTTAAAAATATTTTTTTTTTTTTTTAAACATTCACACTTTTTTTTCATTCACACACCCACAACTTAGGCCATTTACGATAACCGTTAATTATTAATAAATCTATTGGGGGTTCAGGCATTTCTATTTAAGTCATTTGGTATCCAAATGCCTTAAATAAAATCATCGGACTGCCTGGGGTCCGAACCCGCGACGTTCGGTATAGAAGCTAGGCAGGCTACCAACTATTCCAAGCCCCGTGGGCTAAATATTTAATCGTATTACGCCCCTCCCCCACACATTTAATAAAATAATACAAAAACAAAATTTTTTAATACTAAAAAATATAAATTTATATAAAAATATTTTTTTTATTTATTCATATTTATTATTTTAATTAAAAACTCCGTCCCAGAATCATCTAAATTAGTTTATTTATAAAACTAGCAATCATTTGGAAAATTGATCTTGGTGGCCAATATTCGCGCCTCCCCTTAGACTAGTCCGCGCCTCCCTAGGGAGGCGCGCCTCACAGTTTGGGAAACGCTGCTCTAAAAAATAACAGCGACATAAACATTTTAATTTTTAGCATTAGGTGAAAAGAAATGATTTTGATTATTAAAATTAAATTATCAAATAACAATGAGGAAATAATTAATTATTAAGTATATAATTAAAAATAAAAATAAAAAGGTTCAACAATGAAAATTTAGTTATAATGAAGTTTTAATTAATTATATTCATTGTTATACCTTTTTATAATTATTATTATTTAATATTTTATTTGATTAAAAAAATAATAATAATAATTCTATTAAACGTTGTCGTATTTTTTGTAGATTAATATTAGATAGGCGAACAAATAACCTGTCTAGGACAAGTTCAAAAAATAATAGGGTTTATTAGTTTAATTCTCGCTTTTTTTTTCTGACTGTCACATTATTAAAGAATTCATCAAATTTGATATTCTTATACATAACAAAAAGAAAGGAACCAATCTAACAAATAATATTTAAATTAATTTATTCTAATTGTGTAACGAAGATAAATTCTGAATTGAAACAATAGAAGATAGATAGATTAGATAGAGAGAGAGAGAGAGAGAGAGAGAGAGAACTCACTATTGTTGCAGTGTCGCTCGAGGCCACATTGTGCACAGCGATGTGGTGATGCCTTGCCACAGTGGCATCCCCCATCGCGCACGCAACACGCACATGTGCGCAGGGTGGCATTCCACGGACACGCACATCCCTGGGCCTCTTGCGTCCAAAGATCCACTTGACCTGAAACAAAGAGAAAAAAAAAACACTGCTTAGACCAAAATTTTCTGTTGGAATTTCAAAATCAAGTCCTAGAAAAATACTTTAACCATTGGAAAGCAAGCATTGGGTTCTATTTGAAAAATTGAAGCAAATTCATTTTGATAATTAAATAAAAATAATAAAAAATTCTTATGTACAGAAGGATGAGTAAAAAGGCCAAGCAGCTATTATTATTTCTTTATTGGTAACAAACCCACACCGACGTTTCGGTCGACTATGCGACCATCTTCATGGTTAGGGTTTAGTCCACTTGAAATTGGAAAAGTTTATATTAAATCTCACTGGCGCTGACTGTTATTGTGATAGATCGTAAATTATAAATAAATGTCTATCAAAGAACTTAAGAGGGTTACTATTGACTAAACCCTAGCCATGAAGATGGTCGCATAACCGACCGAAACGTCGCTGTGGGTTTGATACCAATAAAGAAATAATAATAGCTGCTTGGCCTTTTTACTCATCTACAGAGAAATTGCCCATTTCTCCCCTCCCAATATGTTATGAATCTATTTTTTTATTTTAATTAAAAGATTCGCTTTTTTTTAAATTAATAATATAATTGATAATTATTTTCATATTATTGTCAAATGAAATAATCAATCAAATTTAAATAAATTATGATTTAAAAGTTTTGTTAAAAGAAAAATAATAAATAATTTTAATAATAATCAGTGCAATTAAGTGGGGGAAGTTTAACCCTTACAAGAGGGGTTAATTAAGGCTGTGCGCCCCTCTTTTACTACACTTGGCTTTCGGTGCTGAAACCGTGCACATCGGGAGTGTAAAACATTCACGGGAACCGACTCCTAGTGTTCCTTGTGCTACATATGCGGCAACACCAAGCCATTGTCAATCCCGCCGAGCCCCTGGCATCATCAATTGGTCCATGGCGGATGCTGTGGAGCCTTTCAGGCTCTTTATATGAAAATACGGAGCTGAGGCGAATTGTACTCTCGTTGGCTCTCTCTCTCTGGTCGACATCTGGAAGCGGGCCTCAAGATGACGCATCTTCATCTCCAAGGACGTTGTTCACAAATCCCTTTCGGTCCCCTGGCTGTCCCCAAGCTAAGCCACCGAAGGAGCCACCCACGCGCGGGGAGGTTGCACATCCTTCTACAGCTATTCACCTCGTTTACAAAAAATTCTTATAGGCTTATAATTAAATTTTATTTTACTAGCCGCAGCGCGCGCCTGCGGCGGACCCTCGCCTTTTCTTTCTTAATTATGAAAAAATTATTATTCTATTCTAAATCAGTGCCTGTTTGAGGATTTGTTTACATTCATAGAATAGACAAATGCAAAGAATACATAAATAATTTTCTATACATTTCCAAAGGGGGAAATAGTAAGTTTAGGAATTAATAACTCAAAAAGTTATAGGGATGAAAATAATTTTCCTGTAATCCCTAGAAGGTCGTCTTTAAGTATATAAAATTATGTTTCAAAATTCCACCGGGAAGTTGCCCAAATAGAGCGTGACAGACAGACGGAATTATATATATTACGCCGATTCCGGTTTGCAATGGCTCAATATATAAATTTTGTTTTAACTGACTCTCATAAGGATGTACTATAGATAAAAAAAAAATACAAAACTTGTGTCAGAACGGATTATTTTAATTTTATTATTGGCTGCATCCTCTTTTTGTATCATTAATCCAATTGTATAATAGCCACAATTTGTTATAAACTTATTTTAATTTCATCTTGTCAACGTTTCGGTGATTTATTTCCATTCATCTTCAGGACAAGAGAATTGTCAAAAGTTTCATGTTTTTAACAACTCTTTGTCCTCAACGTTTTCGGTAACTAATTACCACCCATCTTCAGGAGAAGGGGTTAAAAACAGCCTTCTGAAATTTTTAACAATTCTCTGAAGATGGATGGAAATAAATCCCCGAAACGTTTACAAAAGAAAAAAATAAATAACCCGACCGACAGTCTTATATTTTTTACTTTCTCGTACCCTATATATGAAATATATAGGAGAGAAAGTATTGCGATCATGTCAAAAATTCGATGTCGAGATTTTGATGGATATACATGTTTTGAGGTCCCCTGAGTCCAAAAAAGTGGGTCCCGCAAATTGGTCTGTGTGTGTGTGTGTATGTATGTATGTGTGTCTGTATGTGTGGAACCATTTTTTTAGCATGAAGGAGTTGAGCTACCGGGTTGAAATTTTATATTTAACTTAAGTACCTTTGAAGAATCTCAAAATAAGCTTTTGAACAAAATCGGCCAAAAAGTACTAGTACTTTACTGATGTACTTTTTCAGTTTTTTTCGATTTTCTCAAAATTCCCTCCAAGGATTTTTTTAAAATTCAAAAATCAATTATTTTTTAGATGCTCTTTAAAATGTATATTCTCATTTTGCCGTTGAAATCTTCTGAAGACCACTTTACTCTTGTTCTTCATAGGAAAGATAGAAATGGTTGCCATGGTAACGGAATTTAAATCTTTTTCTTTTTATTAGATTAAAAATCAATTATTATTTAAATTCCCATTTTTTTTTAATTTATTTGTGTCTTTAATTGTTTCAAAGAAAACATATATGTCTCTCTCTCACTTGCAAACATTATCGCCTGTCTCTACTCTTTTTAAATTCCCTTTCCACCTTATCTTCGCATAGAAACAATGTTAATTTCCTATAGGGATTTGTATGTTAATTTCGATTCAAAAGGGGGTCCCCTTTGGAACTTTTTACGCATTTAAAATTTTTTTTTTCCAATTCTTATGAAATTTTGTATTTATTTACGATTCTATATTGTGTATAAAATGTCCAAATATGAGATTAAAATTTTGAAAAATAACCATAGTTTATTTCAAGCAGTCAACATTTAAAATGCAAGTTTGAAACTAAGGTGCTATGGGAAACTAAATATATCTCGACACAAAAAATCTGGTGTGACCAGCACAGTGCGCAACTTTCTCTTACCGAAGGGTAAGAGAAAGTTGTGTGCTGTGCGCCAGTCACACCAGATTTTTTTTTTTTTTTATACAAGGAAGGAAGCAGAAGCAGCCAAAAATTAAAGCCTCTGATTTTATTACAATTAAAGAGACGTTTCGAGAAAACTTTATTTTCTCATCATCAGTCTTTTTTACTTTCTCTTACCTATGTATATATGTAATATATATATAGAGAGAAAGTATTGGTTTCATGTCAAAAATTCGATGTCGAGATTTTGATGGATCTTCACGTTTTGAGGTCCCCTGAATCCAAAAAAGTGGTTTTCGCGACATGGTCTGTCTGTGGGTGTGTGGGTGGGTGGGTGGGTGTGTGGGTGGGTGTGTTCAATTTTAAGCATGAAGGAATTGAGCTACGAGGTTGAAATTTTATATTTAAGTTAAACACCCCCCGGGACCGGAAAAATAAGCTTTTAATCAAAATCGGCCAAAGAGTACTAGTACTTTACTGATGTACTTTTTCAGTTTTTTTCGATTTTCTCAAAATTTGCTCCAACGATTTTTTTTTAAATTCAAAAATCAATTATTTTTTAGATGCTCTTTAAAATGTATATTCTCATTTTGCGATTGAAATCTTCTGAAGACCACTTTACTCTTGTATTTCATAGGGAAGATAGGAGAAATGGTTGCCATGGTAACAAAATATAAATATTTTCCCATACTTATAAATTTTACATCTTGAATTCATATGTTCCGTACTGTCGGGAACTAAATATATGTCGACACAAAAAATCTGGTGTGACAAGCACAGAACACAACTTTCGATTACCGAAGGTAAGAGAAAGTTGTGTGCTGTGCGCCAGTCACACCAGATTTTTTTTAAATCTTCTGATTATACTATGTTATGTCCTTTCCCCAAACTCTCTTTTATAAAATATATAAAACAATATTTTAACAAATACAGAGATAACTGAGGGGATGTATATATCAATAATATCCAGCTATGTATATTAAAGAGGAGGGTCCGCCGCAGGGGGTTCCGAGCCAGTTGGATATAATTCCAGGAAGGCGAAATCCCCCTGGCGCCATTATAATATTTAAAAAATATTCTTTTAATAACATTTCCTAATTAATTATATAACAGAAAAAAAAAGATATATCTTTTTTTTTTTTGCTAACCTCTAATATGATGGAAAATGTCTTATATAAGGGCGGATATCGTTTTTAATTAAATTTCCAACGTGTTTCTCATAACTATGTATAGCAAAGGGTCAGGAGGGTCGGTGGATGATCCATCGATCTCTATGCCCCGTTTAATTAACAGTCCTGTTCTGGCCGTCGACATTCATTAATGAAAAGGGGTCAGTGTCTAAATGAGCACCAACTTTCCCAATCATTTCATAAAAATTTATAATATTTATAGGGTAGGTATTTAAAATTAAAAAAAACGGACATCACACAACTTTTTTGATAAGTGGATTATAGTAGTGGAGTTATTTGCTGTGAGGTTAGTCACACCAGATTTTTTTTCGATTGTTAGAGGGAAAATTTAGATCACTTTGTGGCATTAGCTTCTGATGTTAGAGGTCGACGAATCCCGTTCCAGGTGAAAAAAAATTGATTCTAGTTGAAATAATTAGAGGTAAAAAAGTATCTAATACGACATCAAATAAATTAATAAAATGTTAAAACAATTATAAGTCAAAATGAAAATATCAAATGATTAATTATTAAATAAATATTTATTAAAATAAAAAGGTACAATTAAATAATGAAGTTGAAACCAATTATAAATTTTCATTGTTGTACCTTTTTATTTTAATAAATATTTATTTAAATCCCTCAATGCATTCGAATAGGCCTAAACTTTAAAGGCTCAGGCAAAAAAATTCGCAAAAAAAAGTGTGAGTGTTTTTTAAAATAAATAAAAAAAAAGAGTTTTCATAAACCCAGAGGGCCAAACATAATAATTAAAATCGAAAATCGATTTTTTCAAAATCCTGAATCGGTTCGAGTTTGAATCGAAAATCGACGCCCAAAATCAAAATCGATTCGACCAACCCTAATTTGTATGCATTAAATACGGTGTTAGAATATTAATCTAGATATGACATTAATTTTTAACACTATTAACTAAATGTTTATTAAATGTTAACGCTTTGGCGTTAAAGTTTTTGCTTACAGATTAGCAATCGATTATTTTAGGGAATTATAGGGATCGATTATTTTTTCGTCTGCCCGGACCCAATAATCGATTAATCGGAATAATCGATTATTTCTTTCCATAATCGAACAGCCCTAGTCGCAGGTTGATAATGGCTGCTCTAGATAATAAACAAATTTTATTTAAAACTTTTTTTTTTCTAAACTGCAGTGTTTGATAATAAGCCTGTAACGTGATAAAAAATCACCCTGTATAAACAAGAAACAGATTCAATAGGGAGAGCAAAGAAAGCGAGGAGGGAACTTTATAAAACACAAGACTGGCTGGCTGGCTGGCGATCTAACTTCAACAGATCTATTTTTTTTTCTCTCTTTTGATTGAAGACATTGTAAACTTTTTAAAAGATTGATGACTCAATGAATTACTAGCTGTAAACATAGAGAACGAAAATCCCTAAATATGAATTATTAGCAAACGAACAAAAGATGAAAATGAAAGGCAACAATAATATTGAGTGAACGGAGGAGGAACAATCAATAAAAGTTGGAAGATGATGGCCATCAAAGGAACGAACACACACACACACAAAATTTCAAAATTTTATTAATAATAAATGCTAACGACAATGATACGAGGGGGGATAATAATAAAGCGCACATGCATGCGTGCATTTTAAATCAAAATTTAGAACAAAAGTCTCTTTTGAAGTTGATATTCAGCTTTTAAGCTTTAGCTCAAGAGACTTGAATAATACAAAGAAGGGTTTTGTTATAATTATTTTATTTTCTTTGCTTGTAGGCTAGTTATTGTAATGAAAAGCTAATTAAATAAATTCTATTTATAAGCCAAAAAATCTGGTGTGACTGGCGCACAGCACACAACTTTCTCTTACCTTCGGTAATCAAAAGTTGTGTTCTGTGCTTGTCACACCAGATTTTTGTGTCGACATGTATTTAGTTTCCGACCATAGGGTACGATTGAATTCAAGATGTAAAATTTATAAGTATGGGAAAATATTTATATTTTGTTTCCATGGCAACCATTTCTCATATCTTTTCTATGGAGTACAAGAGTAAAGTGGTCTTCAGAAGATTTCAATCACAAAATGAGAATATACATTTTATAGAGAATCTAAAAAATAATTGATTTTTGAATTTAAAAAAAAATCGTTGGAGCAAATTTTGAGAAAATCGAAAAAAACTGAAAAAGTGAATCAGTAAAGTGCTAGTACTTTTTGGTCGATTTTGTTCAAAAGCTTCGTGTCACGTCCCATGGGGGTGCCTAACTTAAATATAAAATTTCAACTTCCTAGCTCTTTTTGTTCTTGAGATATTTTGTTCACAGACACACACACACACACACACACACACACAGACAGACAGACAGACAGACAGACAGACCATGTCGCGAAAACCACTTTTTTGGATTCAGGGGACCTCAAAACGTGTATATCCATCAAAATCTCGACATCGAATTTTTGACATGAAACCAATACTTTTCTCTCTCTATATATATTAACATATATATAGAGGTAAGAGAAAGTAAAAAGGGGATCAGCTGTTAGACTAGCCTGCCATCTATTGCAAGAATGCTGAACTAATTTGACAGTTTAATTTTAAATAAATCATCTAAGCTTATTTTAAAAATTTCTTAATTAATATGTGACTAATAATAACAATAAATTCATTTTTAAATTTAAAAAAAAAAATTAAAGATTATTGGGACAGATTGTTTTTTTGTATTTGCTTGATAACAAAAAAAAAAAATTACGATAATTTTTTATTAAGTCATTAAAAAAATTATAGCTCGATGTTCCAATCATCTCTTATGAATTTAATTCATTTAAAAAAAAACCGCATTGAAAAATTCCTTATAATAATCTAGTTTTTTTTTTTAAGTACGTTTAGACGTCCCTCCTGAACCCCCTTAATAGATTATTTTCATTTGGGCCCTTGAGACTTAATAAAATTGGGCCAAAAAAAATTATAATCGATATTTAATTATTCAACGATAATTACAAATATATACAATAAAATGATCATAATCAAATGAAACAGTTGACTATTGATTTATCATGATTTTGTTTATATAACATCAACAACAAACATCAACATTAATGATGAAACAGTTAAATAAACCTATCTACTCGTATATTTTATTCTAGCTTGCCTGGTTGGAACGATAAATCAAATTAGTATATAAAATAAAACTAAATGGAGCCAATGCAAAAAAAAAAAAAAAAAAAAAAAAAAAAAAACTGAACAACTCTCATTGTTATACAAAATGAAATAAACAATTATGTCACAAATAATTTTTTAAAATTTTATTAAATTAAATTATCAAATAATAATGAAGAAATAATTAATTATAAAATAAATAATTATTAAAATAAAAAGGTACAACAATGAAAATTTATAAATTTGCTTATAAATTGTTTTTATTTTCATTGTTGTGCCTTTTTTTTTTTTTTTTTTTTAAATTTTCTCTTGTGCCTTTTTATTTTAATAATTATTTATTCTATAATTAATTATTTCTTCATTATTATTTTAGAATTAAATTTAATAACTGGCTGGGGAGCAAGGGCGGATCCAGAGGTGTTTCTCGGGGGGGGGGGTAATCTGGTGTGACTCGTCGCACAGCACACAATTTTTTTCTTAATTTCGGTACTTTAAAGGCGCATTCTGTACTTGTTTGCCAGAACATAAATACAAATCAAATTTTTAAGTATTCATTTTTAAAATTTTACATTAAAAATAAATTTTTTTTCGAAAAAAAAGTATTTTTTTCAAATCTCGGGGGGGGGGGGTAATTACCCCCCTTTACACCCCCTTGTATCCGCCCTTGCCGGGGAGTCTGGTAACAGAGAAGAGCAACAATCGCCACAATTGCGGTTAAGCGATGCCAAGGGTAATATATAATTCGTTAGTAAAAGAATTAGATTTTGCACGCCATCTACACATGAGCGATCGAGGCGCCCCTCGCATACAATTTGAAACGAAATTCAAATGTTGTATTTTTAAAAAAATATATTAGTATACACTCTCTAAACTGTACAAATTATTATTGACAAATTGTTTACATATACACACACCCACATATTTACATATATTTACATACACACACATACTATATACATACTAATATATTTTTTTTTTAAATACAACATTTGAATTTCGTGTCAAATTGTATGTAGGGGCGCTGCGATCGCTCATGTGTAGATGGCGTGCAGGTCGAGAAGCGGCAGCCATCTTGTTTTCTCAACCAGTTCAATTGAGATTGTCACAGATGTAACAACCTTTGTAATCTTAGTTGAATTGTACCTGAAGAAGGCCACAGAATGAGTAGCCGAAACGTTGTAATTTTTACAAATAAACCACAGCTAAACCGAAAATCTAATTCTTTTACTAATGATAACAACTGTGAAAGTCTAAACTCCAAAATATTCGTTAATTTGTTATTATCCATCCTTCTGATTGTTTGTTAAATTGCCTCAGATGCCGAAAAATTGTATTATTTCGATTTTTTAAAAACATGGAAAAAGATAAATAAAATTTAAATTAGTGGTAATGTCACTTTAGTGAATTTTTATAAATTGATAAGACGAAAAAAAAAAAAAAAATTCACTCAAAAAGTTATTATGAAACAAGTTAAAACGATACCAAGCAGCAGCACAGATTTATAAAATTAAAAAATAAAAAAGAGGGAGCAAAAAAAAAAGAAGATTGAGGAAAAAAAAAAAATTAGCGAAATGAATAGCAGGGTGTTTGCAGGGCCAACAGATGGCGAGAGAGAAAAGAAAAGAAAAAGGGCAAGGGCGGTGGCGAAGAAACAAGCTGAGGGAGAAGAGACTCTTTTAATTGAAGCAATCAGGTCAATGGCGAAAAACAAAAGAAAAAAAAAAACGAGAGGGGATATTATTTAATGGACGAGTTTGGGATGGCTATTTTCTTCTTTTTGAAACAATTTTAATCTAACAGGGCAATTAATAAAAACAATGATGGCATATAGAAAATTTATCGTTATTGTTTAACGAGAAGTTTAAAAAATAAAAATGTTATTGCCAATCCATTTGTTTATTTTTTTTTATAAAATACTAGCCGCGCAACCCGCATTAGCCCTGGACCCTACTTATCGAGGACAGAATTAAGGAGTTTTAGGAGGGCACATTGAATCTTTAGTCCGGAAACTACTGAGGCATTTTAAAGTATTTTTTTATGCGCTTTTTAAAGTGAAACTTTTATTTGATCCTCTCAAATTTTTTTCTCTTCTATCAGCATGTCGCGTTACAAGCCGTGCCAAGCGTCACGGCCTTTGACGTCACGTCTCCCCTGGCCGTGACGCTACAAGCCATGACGTCATAAGCCGTGGCGACTAAAATAGGAAAGTTGAAATTTAATATATATGACGAAAAAAAAATAATTGTGAGATTTATTTTAAATTGATAAAATATAATTTTTAAAATAATTTAAAATGATCCAAATCTTCAAATTGCTAAATAAATATTGTTCTCAGTTTTTAACATGCGTCTTTTGATTTCCCATTATCAATCCTCATTTTCCAATTATTAAGTAAAGATTTAAAACGTGATTTTAATACCCTTAATTGAATAATTTTCTGAAAATTTTCAGTTAAACGTATAAGTTCGAAAAAAAAGTTTCACTTGCATCGTGGTTTCATAAAACCACACAATGATTTTTTTTAATGATTTAAATTCGTGAGCATTTTACATAAAAGAAATTTTTTTTTTTAAATTACGATTAATAAAAAATTTTTTTTTTTATATATTAGAGAGCTACAAGGTCGGCTGGGAGGGGGTCTTCCTAATTGAGCTGCCTAAATAAATAATAGGGTTGGGGGTTTGTTTCTCCCTTATCTATTCAGGAATTAATTGTATCTGCTTCGCAAAGAGGTTAATAAATTTAATTTCACACACGGACGGCCCTCGGGGCTTGGTGTAGAGGATACCAAATGGCTTAAATAAGAATGCCTGGACCCCAAATAAATATATATTATTAAATAACGGTTATCGTCAAAGTCTTGTATGGCCTAAGTTGCCGAAAAGACTGTGTGAATGAGAAAAAAGTGTGAGTGTTTTTAATAAAAAAAAAAATAAATAAAAAAATAATGTTCTTTTCATAATTAAGAAAAGGCGAGGGCCCGCCGCAGTCTAACAGCCGGCATTATCAGATCACACATCTATATTTATATATTTTATGCTGTTATGTTGGATTATTTGGCTAAATTTTTACGACCCCTAACGCCAACTTATTGGCAAAAACATGCCAACAGCTTGTCTCCCGAAGCACCTTAAGACGAAAAAGGTGGAGCGAGAAGCCGAACCGAGTCGTTCAGCTAGTTTAAATAAATAATAGGCAGTAAGAGAGATTATTGGCAATCTCATAAAAACTGATGGTGGCTTTATTTAATTAAAACCGAAACGTCTTCTGGATTGAGATTTTTATTCTTTTTGGCTGACCTCCTCTCTCTCCTGCCTATTATTCTAGCTTAAATAAATTTGCTTGTAAACAACAAATGAATTGACCGAATTTTCGAAATTAGCAAATTCTGTCCGCTACGCTGAAATTTTCCACATGAAGCAATTAATTGAATTCATTAGTGAGTTTGTCAATTGAGTTGCATACCAACAACAACAACAAGCATGCATTTATGCATACCCCCCAGGAATTGGAAATCCTCTAAAGAAAGTAAATTAAAAATTTATATATAACTACAGTATAT
>JAKCPI010014483.1:0-47577 GCA_023213315.1 Euborellia annulipes | reverse complement strand
AAGCGTATCCGACGTGTAGGGTCCGACGGACCGGGGGGTGTGTTGACTCAGGGTGAGCTCTGCTTCTGCTGTTTGGACTGCCATTGCCTAAGCGAAACCTCACAATTTCAAATTAGGATACATTTATTTTTTATTTTAAATTAAAATTTATTTATTTTTATATTATTTTTTTTTTTAGATATAAATCTTTTCAATCTATTTTATATTTTTTTTCTTTCAAGTTTTTGGAATTCTATTTTTTTTTCCTTTTTTACTTTCTCTTACCTATGTATATATGTAATATATATATAGAGAGAAAGTATTGGATTCATGTCAAAAATTCGATGTCGAGATTTTGATGGATCTTCACGTTTTGAGGTCCCCTGAATCCAAAAAAGTGGTTTTCGCGACATGGTCTGTGTGTGTGTGTGTGTGTGTGTGTGTGTGTGTGTGTGTGTGTGTGTGTGTGTGCTGTGTGTGTGTCTGTGTTCAATTTTAAGCATGAAGGAATTGAGCTACAAGGTTGAAATTTTATATTTAAGTTAAACACCCCCGGGACCGGAAAAATAAGCTTTTAATCAAAATCGGCCAAAGAGTACTAGTACTTTACTGATGTACTTTTTCAGTTTTTTTCGATTTTCTCAAAATTTGCTCCAACGATTTTTTTTTAAATTCAAAAATCAATTAATTTTTAGATTCTCTTTAAAATGTATATTCTCATTTTGCGATTGAAATCTTCTGAAGACCACTTTACTCTTGTATTTCATAGGGAAGATAGGAGAAATGGTTGCCATGGTAACAAAATATAAATATTTTCCCATACTTATAAATTTTACATCTGAATTCATATGTTACGTACTGTCGGGAACTAAATATATGTCGACACAAAAAATCTGGTGTGACAAGCACAGAACACAACTTTCGATTACCGAAGGTAAGAGAAAGTTGTGTGCTGTGCGCCAGTCACACCAGATTTTTTTTTTTGAAATTCTTCTACGTTTATTTAATTTTAAAGTTTTTTTTTTGAAAATAAAATGAATTTAACAATTTCTTAAATTCTAAATTGTTTAGGATAAGGGGGGTAAATAAAATATGATTTTTTTTTATAATATTTAAAAGTTTATTAATAAGGGGTGTTGACAAGGGAGCCAAGGAGAGTGAGGCCTTATCTGAGCGGTCCCTGGGAACGGCGGGTGCCGATGAAGTTTCGGTGAACTGCCTGGTGCGGTCGAAGGCCTGCTAGTCAGCTGCGACGCTTCGGTGTCAGCTGGACTCTGCGGACGTTTCGGTGTCACTCAGGACTCGAAGTGGCGGGGCGGAGTTGGATTATGATGTCCAAATCTCAGCTCGTGGTTTCGTATCGCCTCGTCACGACACGGCAATGACGTTACGAGGAACGGGCAGAGGCGAGCGTGCTGCTGGCTTCTCCAACGTTTCGGTACGGAGACGGAGAGGAGTGTCGGTGTTGTCTCCTCTGAGTCCCGATGATGAGATGATGTTGACTCTTCCGAGTCCAGATGGCAAGTGTAGTTGACTCTTCAGAGTCCAGATAATAAGTGTGTGGTCTTGACTCTCCCGAGTCGAGACGACGAGTGCGATGTTGACTCTCCTGAGTCGAGACGACGAGTGTGATGTTGACTCTCCTGAGTCGAGATAAGAAGTGTAGCACGCCGGCCACCGCAGCGAGCCCACTCCACCTCGGAGCAACGTTCCGGGAAAAAAGGGGACTTGCTCACCGGGCACTCAACTCAGGCCTTGTCCTTATTATATACAAAATCTTATAAAATTAAATAAAATCCGAGCCAACACACTAATTAGCCGGCTCCTCAGCACATTCCCCTCGGATAAGGATTAAATATTTTTATTTTAATATATTTTTTTTTTAATTTTACAAGTTTTAATAGATAATAATTTAATAAAATTTATAATAAAAAAATGAAATAGTGAGGGCTAGTCCAGGCAATGAATTAATTTAAAAAAAAATTAAAAACAAAATCTACAGGGCCGCAGAAGGCGGTCATGTTGCGAACTTTATTATAAAATATTGTATATAAAAAATAAAACAAAATATTATTTTAATAAATAAGATAAACAAGAGGGTGTGAATATTAATTAACGAGTTGTCTGAAAGGGAAAGGTCCAGAGGGCGCACAGCCCACCGAAGGCGGACCTACATCTAAAAGCTTATTCAATTTCTATGTAATACATACCATAATACAATAGCTACGAGCCTAATAAAAATTCTTTAACCAAAATTTCTCTCGAGAATTCCAACAGATTTAACAAGTGGTTATTACTATTTTTGTTTTTTGTTGCGTTGTTTTTCTCAAGTTTAATTGTCGTAAAATTTCTTAATATATTTTTCTACTACGCTACATAACATAACATAATTTTTATTTCATTTCTTAAATTATAATAAAATCTTTTTTTTTCTTGACATTTAGTTTCATTATATTCTTATTCCTTTTCTCTTATCATTGTGTAAAAAAATATCATATCTTAATGAAGTGATAAATTTAAAAGAAGAGATATTGTGTTTATCCAACCTCTAGGGGGGATGACCTAGTTGAGCAGCACCAAATGCTTCACTGAGAGGGACGTCCCTTCCACAGGACGGGATGTCACAGCAACTCCCTCTCCACGTAGAATTGCCAGGGGGCTATTGTGGTGAGATCCTATATTCCAATCCAGAACTTGCTTGAGGATTTGTTTACATTAAATGAATATTTTTATTTAATGAAAAAATCCCTCACGCCCAGGATTTGAACAGGGATCTTCTTTTTAAAAAGCCGACACCCTAGCCCGCTACACCAGCGACCCCCCTCCAAAAAAAAAATTATCTTCTTTATATAAATAATTCTTCTGTACGTGTGTAGTTACAGAATAATAAACCGAACAGGTATGTATGTACCATCAAGAGAAAAGATATTGGACAACCCCTAACTTCTACCTGAATTTAGAGCCTTTTGAGGTATGTATACAGGGCCGTAACTAGGCAGATGCAACAGGTGCACCGTGTATCTGTTGTATCTGCCTAGTTACGCCCTGTATACCTACCTCAAAGCTCTAAATTCAGGTAGAGATTAGGGATTTTTTTTTTTTTTTTTCTCATTCACACCTCACACTCACACACACATTCACACTGTCTTTTCGGCAGCTCAGGCCATATAAGACATTTACGATAACCGTTATTTATGAATTTATATATATTAGGGTCCAGGCATTTTTATTTAAGCCATCTGGTATCCAGATGGCTTAAATAAAATCATCGGACTGCCTGGGGTCCGAACCCGCGACGTTTGGTATATGAGGTTAGCACGCTAACCTCTACACCACGCCCGTGGGCAAGTTAGGGGGTTGTCCAATATCTTTTCTCTTGATGGTATATGTTCTATAGAAATCCACAATTTTCAATGAATCTATTGAATGAATTAAGTACACATATAGTTCATGAACCAGGGAGTAATATAGTAATCAAATTTCTTCATTATGGGCTTGGAAATTAGAGAGAGCAGCCATAAATAGAAATTTTCTAAATTGGCAATAAACTTACCCGCCAAAGGCGGGTCTTGCGACTAGTTGTATAATAAATTTTATTATTTTTAATTTGAGAGATTTAAATATTAAAATTAATTGACTTTGATTTTTCATAAGGACAGATAGACATAGGATTGGGTGACACTGTATCAATCTGATACTTTGAATCAGACACGAAAAAGTATCAGGAACACAAAACGGGTACAGACGAAAAGTATCAGGTATTCGAGTATCAGGGGAAAAAAAAATTTGCGCAGGGCGGAAAAAATTTCGTCTTCCACGGCATCGAAAAATATTTCCCGCAGGATGAAAAAATTTAGTTCCGATATAAAAAAAAATTTCGCAGGGTGGCAAACTTAAGTTTTTTTTTTTTTTTTTTTTTTCTGAAGTGCAGAAAAAATTTCGTTCCTCTTAAAAAAAAAAAGAAAGTAAAATGCTTTACATGGACGGGAAAAAATTTTTCCCAGAGGGCGAAAAAGCGAAAATTTCGTATCCCAAAAAAAAAGGTAAAATGATTTTCAGGGAAGTGAAAAAAAAAACATTTCCATCGGGTAAAAAAGTATCAGGTATAAGTTTCGGGTACTACCTGTAACAACTAGTACCTGAGAGCAAAATCGAGTACCGACCAAGGGCGGATCCAGAGGTGTTTCTCGGGGGGGTAATCTGGTGTGACTCGTCGCACAGCACACTATTTTTTTTTAATTTCGGTAATTTAAAAGCGCATTCTATACTTGTTTGCCAGAATATAAATACACATCAAATTTTTATTAATTTTAAATTAATATTAATTTTAAAAATTTTACATTAAAAATAATTTTTTTTGCGAAAAAAAGGTATTTTTTTCGAATCTCGGGGGGGGGGGGGATAATTACCCCCTTTACCCCCCCCCCCCCCTTGTATCCGCCCTTGGTGCCGACCCAACCCTAGATAGAACCCAATGCTTCCCAATGGAATTTTTTGAGCCTCTCAATTTGGAGATTTGGTTATTTTTCCCGAATTCTTCATAAAGTCCTTTATAAGAATTTTATTTCAAAAGTTGCGTGCCCAAGATATTTAGCAATAATAATATTTTTAAGATATGAGTAGGATGGCGCCGGAAAGAAATCAGACAAAAAATTCAATCAATTTTTATCTAATTTTATTACGATCGCCGACGTTTCGGACGAAATCGCGCCCTTCTCAGGACAATCGATGGTCAATGAAATACAGACCATCGATTGTCCTGAGGAAGGGCGCGATTTGCGTCCGAAACGTCGGCGATCGTAATAAAATTAGATAAAAATTGATTGAATTTTTGTCTGATTTCTTTCCTGGCTGCCATCCTACTCATACTTCTAATAGTCCAGCCATCATCTCAATATAATATTTTTATTTTAAGAAGAGAATAAAATAAAAATATTTTTTTTTTTTAATTTCCACTTTTAAGGTCCGAAAGTGCTTAAGCCAAAAAGCCAATAATAAAGAGAGAAAAAAGATCCAGAAGTCATTCAGAATGAATGTTATGTGTATGTGTGTTTGCTGGTATATGAGTTAAGGGCAGATACGAGGGGGGGAGGTGTTAAGGGAGTAATTACCCCCTCCCCGAGATTTGAGAAACATTTTTTTTTGGGAAATTAAATTTTATTTTTAATATAAACTTTTATTGTATTATTGTATTGATATAGAGATTATGAAATGGTCTTTCAATTATTCATATTTGAATCTTACTGTTGGTTGGTGGTCTTAATTTTGGAATATTTGCATTTAACGTCATTTGTGTTGCTTGCGTATTGAATCAGTATAATGTGATAATTAGGTGTAGGTATGCAATTGAGGGAGGCAAATCGATGCAGTGATATGCATAAAATGCATAGCCTAGCCCAGTATAGGTAGATCTCTCCCGGGCCAGGTCCTGGGCTGGTTATCAATTATTTGACCCACATGCCGACAGCTAATTCACTCTTTTTCTTCATAATACTAATAATTTTTTGCAGGAAGAATGAGAAATTAAAGGGAGTGCAGCTAAGCGTAATTTCATTTATTTGACCATCAGAGCTGACGTTTCGGTCCTGTTTAAGACCATCTTCAGAGCTATTAACAAATTAAATAATTTCCAATTAACAAATGAGTTAATTGTCATTTAAGATGTTGAATTTATTTTTGTACTAGCTGCGCAACCAGCCTCTGGTGGGGAGCTTTATAAAAAAAACTATAACCCTAGGGTATCTCGCAAAGGAGAATTTAAAATTTCTATTTTTTTTTTTTAAACACTCACATTTTTTCCCATTCACACACAATCCTTTCGTCTTTATGAATATATTTAGGGTCCAGGCATTTTTATTTATGCCATTTGGTATCCAAACGGCTTAAATAAAATCATCGGACTGCCTGGGATACGAACCCGTGACCCTTGGTATACAAGGCAGGCGCGCTACCAACTACACCACGTCCAAGGGCATTTTATTTGTTTTCTATTGTTATTTGTATTTGTGTTTGTTACTTAATTGTAACTATACGCGAGTCGGCAATACATTTATTTATTAATTTAAAAAAAAGCCTACGGGCTTGGTCTAGTTAATAGCGTGCCTATCTTTTATACCGAACGTCGCGAGTTCGGATCCCAGGCAGTCCGATGATTTTATTTAAGCCATTTGGATACCAAATGGCCTAAATAAAAATGTCTGGACCTCCAATAGATATAATAAATAATAACGGTTATCAAAAAAGTCTTAAATGGCCATGACTGTGTGAATGTGTGTGTGAATATGAAAAAAGTGTGAGTGTTTAAAAAAAAAAACATGAAAATCTATCAAGTAGTATGTGGTCTAAAGGAAAAGTTGAAATTAAATCTCACAATTATTATTCTATAATTAATCATATGAATTGAATTTTCAGTTTCAAATTTCCTCATGAATTTAATTTTTCAATTAAATACTCCTTCTAATTTGTTCACCTCATATATTTTACTTTCCAACGACATTTACATAATTTATAAACAATATTCTTTAATAATAAATAACCATTTTTAATTAAAAGAGAATTAATTATCCATTACTTGTAACTAAAATTGTTTTAATTAAAATATACAATTTTTATTAATCTTATAAACTTTCTTAACCAAAGAATATACAATCTTTCACATTAATGATAAATTTTTATGACAAAATTAAAATCTATTATTAATGTTATTATACTGACACTAGATTGCTACGAGATGTATTCAGTTTCTGATATTAGATTACTTAATTTTAAATAACCTAGAAGTTAAATCTATATTTTTTTATTAGTCATAGAGAAAAACTCGGATCACCGAATCCCCAAATGGGGAGGCTCAAAATTGCCCCATAGGAAAGCATTGGGTTCGACTCTCATAATGAAAAACTCAAGATAATTAATTATACTAATTAATTCTCTCAATTGAAAAATAATACCAATTTTTAAATGCTTTTATTTAACTTACTCTTTCAAGGTCACCAACTTGGCTTTGTTAAGGACACTTCCCGATGAGCTAGAGGTGTGAAATTTGATATTTAAGAGTCATTTTTGATGACGCAAATTGTGAGTTTGGTTTTACCAAAATGGACCAAACTAATGTGGTACTTTATTTGAAACCCTTCGCGAATTAATGTAATTTCAAAAGACTTCCCGATGGGCTAGAGGTGTGAAATGTAATACTTAAGAGTCATTTTTGATGACGCCACTATATGGTGGTTTTGATCAAAATAGACCAAACTAATGAGGTACTTTATTTGAAACCCTTCGCGAATTAATGTAATTTCAAAAGACTTCCCGATGGGCTAGAGGTGTGAAATGTAATATTTAAGGGTCATTTTTGATGACGCCACTATATTGTGGTTTTGATCAAAATAGACCAAACTAATGTGGTACTTTATTTGAAACCCTTCGCGAATTAATGTAATTTCAAAAGACTTCCCGATGGGCTAGAGGTGTGAAATGTAATACTTAAGGGTCATTTTTGATGACGCCACTATATTGTGGTTTTGATCAAAATAGACCAAACTAATGTGGTACTTTATTTGAAACCCTTCGCGAATTAATGTAATTTCAAAAGACTTCCCGATGGGCTAGAGGTGTGAAATGTAATACTTAAGGGTCATTTTTGATGACGCCACTATATTGTGGTTTTGATCAAAATAGACCAAACTAATGTGGTACTTTATTTGAAACCCTTCGCGAATTAATGTAATTTCAAAAGACTTCCCGATGGGCTAGAGGTGTGAAATGTAATATTTAAGGGTCATTTTTGATGACGCCACTATATTGTGGTTTTGATCAAAATAGACCAAACTAATGTGGTACTTTATTTGAAACCCTTCGCGAATTAATGTAATTTCAAAAGACTTCCCGATGGGCTAGAGGTGTGAAATGTAATACTTAAGGGTCATTTTTGATGACGCCACTATATTGTGGTTTTGATCAAAATAGACCAAACTAATGTGGTACTTTATTTGAAACCTCACGCAAATAAGGCTCTATTAACTATAGTTTTGAACTTTGATATTTACGAGTCATTTTTGATGATAATGAATAATTTTTCAATTGAACCAAATCAAAATAGGCCAAACTAATGTTCTTTATTTAAAGCTCTACGCTAATTAGACAATTTTAGAAAATTTCCCGATGTTATTTAAAAGCCTCTAATTTTGAAAGTTAATTTTAAAAAATCACACGAAAAAAAAGACTAAAAAGCTTAAAATAAAAATAAAATTAAAAAAATCTGGTGTGACTGGCGCACAGCACACAACTTTCTCTTACCTTCGGTAATCGAAAGTTGTGAACTGTGCTTGTCACACCAGATTTTTTGTGTTGAGATATATTTAGTTACCGACAGTAGGGTACATTTGAATTCAAGATGTAAAATTTATAAGTTGGGAAAATATTTATATTTTGTTACCATAGCAACCATAGGAGAAATTCCTATCTTTCCTATGAAGAACAAGAGTAAAGTGGTCTTCAGAAGATTTCAATCACAAAATAAGAATATACATTTTAAAGAGCATCTAAAAAATAATTGATTTTTGAATTTAAAAAAAATCGTTGGAGCGAATTTTGAGAAAATCGAAAAAAACAGAAAAAGTGAACCAGTAAAGTACTAGTACTCTTTGGTCGATTTTGTTCAAAAGCTTCGTGTTAGGTCCCAGGGGGGTGCCCAACTTAAATATACAATTTCAACCTCCTAGTTCTTTTCGTTCTTGAGATATTTTGTTCACAGACAGACACACAGACAGACAGACAGACCATGTCGCGAAAACCACTTTTTTAGATTCAGGGGACCTCAAAACGTGTATATTCATCAAAATCTCGACATCGAATTTTTGACATGAATCCAATACTTTCTCTCTCTATATATATTAACATATATATAGAGGTAAGAGAAAGTAAAAAAGATTTTAAAAAAAATGCTTTTATTTAAAATGAACTAAAAAGAGAGAAATAAGGGAGAAATAATTTAATTGTTCTTGTTAAAATTTTTTAATATTTATAACTTAAAATAAAAGCGTGGGGCGCGAGCCTCGGAATCACTTCGAAGAGCCCCACGCTTTTATTTTAAGTCATAAATATTAAAAAATTTTAACAAGAACAATTAAATTATTTCTCCCTTATTTCTCTCTTTTTAGTTCATTTTAAATAAAAGCATTTTTTTAAAAATCTTTTTTTTTATTTTATTTTTTTATATAATCATATTTTCTTTACTGAATAATGATAATTAAATAAAACATAGCCCTCGGGGCTTGGAGTAGAGGTTAGCGTACTAACCTCGTATACCAAACGTCACGGGTTCGGACCCCAGGCAATCCGATGATTATATTTAAGCCATTTGGATACCAAATGAATGTTTAAAAAAAAAATAAAATAAAACAAAAATCTGGTGTGATGGTCGGACAGTACATAACTTTCTCTAGCCTTCGGCAATTGAAAATTGTGCTCTCCGTGCTTGTCACGCCAGATTTTTTATCATCTATTGAATAAATATTCTTATTTAAGTCAGTAAAGAAAATATGATTATCTAAGAATTTTTCAATTGAGAAAATTAATTAATTCGCTAATGTCCATCTGTCTGTCTGCTTGTCACGCTCTGTTTGACCAACTTCCAGTTGGAATTTTATATACTTAAAGAGGACCTTCTAGGGAACACAGGAAATTTTCAATCCCGTAATTCCTATAACCTTTCCTAAAGCCCCCGGGCTTGGTGTAGTTGTAGCGAGCCTACCTTCTATTCCGAACGTCGCGGGTTCGGACCCCAGGCAGTCCGATGATTTTATTTAAGCCATTTGGATACCAATTGGCTTAATTAGAAATGCCTGGACCCCAATATAGATAGATTCATAAATAACAGTTATCGTCATATCTTATATGGCCTAAGTTGCCGAAAAGACTGTGTGAATGGGTGTGTGTGAATGTTTAAAAAAAGGAAAAGGCGCCTTCGGGCTTTGGTGTAGGGGTTAGCATGCTGGCCATTTATACCAAGGGTTGCGGGTTCGCATCCTGTCTCATGGGACAATGTATATCAATTTAATTGGCTACCAATAAATTGAAATAAATAGAAACGGGGTCTAAATGGCCTCCGTTGCCGAAAAAGACCTTAAATGAATAAAAACAAAAGAAGAAAAGGCGAGGAGGCGTTCTGGGGGGGGGGGGGGGGGGGGCGAGCCCTCCGGCTAAGGCGGGCGCCGCGGATAGTATATTTAATTGGCTCAAGTTTTTCAATAGGAGGGGAACCCAATACTTTCCGATTTGGGGCCCATTTGGGGATCCGAGTATTTCTCTATGACTCTTGTAATTCATAGGAGAAATGATGACAAAATGTATTATAAAAACTTGTAGGTTATTGATGTATGTTAGTATCGGAAACAAAATACATCTTGGAACAAAAAAAATCAGATGATTTATTTGATAATTTTTATTCAATTCTGGGACGAGGTTTTGTTTATCTTTATTTTAAACTGCTACAGCCACACTCGTCGGCACAGGATTTAGGTGTGCTTATGGTTAATTTAAAAAATCTATAACAAGGGGAGTGCATAACCTTCATAACACCGATTGAACGAAAAGTTTTTTATGTGTAGTATTTAAAAAGAAATTCTGTTAAAGCGAGAAGGCGCACTACTCAACCGTTCGTCTTAAAAAAAATGTTAAAGATTTTGCCAGCATGCCTTATGCCGTTGCTAGCAATAACATTAACAAAAGCCGCGGTGGCTAAATCGGTAAGGTTCATTCTGTTGTAAACAAGAAATCTCGAGTTCGAATCATTCCTTATGCAACTATTTTTTTTTTTTTTGTAATTTATTTTTTTTTTTTTGAATTTTTACTTTTTAAGAATCTCGCTTTAACAGAATTTCTTTTTCATTAAGTATTACACATAACTTTTCGTTCAAATCGGTGTTATGAAGGTTATGCACTTCCCTTGTAAGTATTTTTTTTTTTTTAATATTCGTTTAATTTTTCAAAACGACGCTGTAGCAGTTTAAAATAAAGATTTATCGTATTCTATTGATTCTAAAAAAAAAAAATTCCCCTTGTATATATCGGTTAATTATTTTAGAAAGGAAATTCTGATTTAAAATAGAAATTATTTATTCATATCAATGGATGAATGAAGAGTTAATTAATTTCACCCTTCACTCTCTATAGGCTCTAAATTCCTCTTTATTTTGAAAGTAATTTATTACATGCTTATTAACTTCTCAGTAAATTTATTCTAATATATTTCCTTAATAAAATCATTTCACTACCCCCTCCACCTCCACATATACATACACTCGGATTTTTTCATATATTGAAAATTAAACAATTACTAATCGTATCTACGTTTTCAGCTGATTTATATAATAAAATTTTATGATCTCTGCACCTTTTGGTGTAAGGCTATAAAATCTCTCTCAGATCACATTATACTCATTTTGGAATATGTTTAATTATAATTTTATATAAGGGAATGTTTTTTTTTTTTTTTTTTTTTTTAATTTAATAAATGATAATGGAAAAGTAATAAAGTTAAATTCACATTTTATTTTAATGAATAAAATTCATTCGCCCTTTGGTCGTATATTTTATAATTACATATTAGGAAAAAAAAGAAGCTCTCTTGTTCATTTGGAAATGGATTCAATTTTTGTTTTTTTATTAGGTTTATTTGGGGGAACCTTGTTCGGCCGAGTGAATATTCGACCGTCAGATGGCCGAATTGGAATATGTCTGAACGTTCGTTCGTCCACTGGATTTCAAGATGTAAAATTTATAAGTATGGAAAAATATTTATAATTTGTTAGCATGGCATCCATTTTTCCTATCTTTCCTATGAAGTATAAGTTTAAAGTGGTCTTCAGAAGTATTCAATGGCAAAATGAGAATATACATTTTAAAGAGCATCTAAAAAATAATTGATTTTTGAATTTTAATTAAAATCTTTGGAGCGAATCTTGAGAAAATCGAAAAAAAAACTGAAAAAGTACATCAGTAAAGTACTAGTACTTTTTGGCCGATTTTGATTGAAAGCTTATTTTCACGCCTCACGTGGGTGCCTAACTTAAATATAAATTTCAGCCCCCTAGTTCAATTCCTTCATACTTTCTCTTACCTCTATATATGTTAATAAATAGAGAGAAAGCATTGGATTCATTTCAAAAATTCAATGTCGAGATTTTGATGGATATACACGTTTTGAGGTCCCCTGAATCCAAAAAAGTGGTTTTCGGGACATTGTTTTGAACAAAATATCTCAAGAATGAAAAAAGCTAGCAAGTTGAAATTTTACTATATATTTAAATTAGGCACCCTCTGGCACGTGACACGAAGCTTTTGAACAAAATCGGTCAAAGAGTACTATTACTTTACTGATGTACATTTTCAGTTTTTTTCAATTTTCTCAAAATTCGCTCTAACAAATTTGATTAAAATTCAAAAATCAATTATTTTTTTAGATGCTCTTTCAAATGTATATTCTCATTTTGCTCTAAAAGACCACTTTACTCTTACACTTCATAGGAAAGATGCTTGCCATGGTAACAAAATATAAATATTTTCCCATACTTATAAATTTTACATCTCGAAATTTTAATTTATCGGCGGAAACTAAATATATGTCGACACAAAAAAAATCTGGTGTGACAAGCACAGAACACAACTTTCAATTACCGGAAGTAAGAGAAAGTTGTGTGCTGTGCGTCAGTCACACCAGATTTTTTTTAATTGATAGGATATGCATTACCTTCATTACTCCAAAAATAATAATAATAATCCAGACTGAGATATGCATTATAAGATTAAAATTCATTTAAATTCTCGTTTGGTTAGGGAATTCAATTTATATTCTCTAACAGAATGTCGTTCAATTTCATTTTTTTTTTTTTTTTTTTTTTTTAATTTCATTAAAGCTCAATGAATGATCTGATTAAAATATTATTGAGAGAAATTTAATTTAAAATGTTTATATAGATAGAATTAATATTTTAAAATACAAGATGAAAATTCAATTTAAGATAATAAATAAGCATGGAAATGAATTTTACATATATACCTATATAGAAAAGATGATTTGAGAAGATAAATAGAATAGCTTTGTACTTGGGTGGGAGTCAACAAAGGATCTCTTGCAAATTAGAGAAAATAATGCCCCCCCCTCCCACCCTCTACCATCTCAGTGACCAAAAGGTTAGAGATTAGGGATGGGTCGATACTCGATTTTGCTGTACCAGGTACTAGCTGTTCATTTAAATTGTCCAAAAAGTAAAAAATAAAAAAAAAAAACTTTACTCACTCACACACACTATCACAGGGGTGGAGTAAAGGGGGGGGGCAATCGCTCCCCCCCCCCCGAGGGAAAAATTGAAAAAGTTTTAAAATCTAGTCATCTAAAGAAAATATGATTTTTAGTCTAAAATATATATTTTTATAATATTTTAAACTCTCAATTCAAGTCACAAATTTTAACGGTGCTAGTATTTGAAGATATTATTAAAAAAAATTTTCATCCCCCCCCAGAGAAGCCCTTCTATAAAGAGAATCTTCCAACCAACCGCCCCTTACCGAAAATCGCATCCCGTCCCATTAGGGACAGGGTCTAGATGCCGAAAGAGACCTTAAATAAAAATAAAAAAAGCCCCTGGGCCCTAGCACAATGGTAGAGTTCCTGCCTCTTCTGCTAGGGGTCAGGGGTTTGCATCTTATCTCATATGTAGAGAGTGGAAAAAAGTCCATTATTTTCGGAAAAAAGTCGCTTTTAAAGCAGAGGCGTATCGAGGGGGAGGGGGGGGGGGGGGCGGTTCGTCCCAGACCCTGATCCGACATAGGCCATCAAATATTTGTCTTTGAGAGGCCCCGAGACCCTTAGGGCTCAGCAAAAAACCCGAAAATTTAGATTAAAAAAAAATCAAATTTATTGAAAATTTGACTTTGAGAGGCCCCGGGGCCATCAGGGCTCGGCAAACATATAGGTAAGAGAAAGTTAGGCTGGTTCAGGTATAGAAATAAAATTGCCCTAGGTCTCGTCTTCGGGAAACTTCGAGTACTAGTACTTTATTAGTGTACATTTTTTAGTTTTTCCAATTTTCTTGAAATTCATTTTATAGATTTTATAATGGTCAAAGTGTGAGTGAGTTGGTGATCTTGTCTCCTGGCCAATCCCTCCCTCTCTTTACCCAGGACCCACAGATTTAGAATATATCTATCTACGAATATTAAATTTTAATTAATGTGCAATTTTGTAAATTTAATTTTTTTATCAATAATTACAATGTATTTAATTTAATAATGTGCCCCCGGGTTTGGCGTAGTAAGTAGCGCGCCTACCTCCTATACCAAACGTCGCGGGTTCGGACCCAGGCGTCCGATGATTTTATTTAAGCCATTTGGATACCAGATGACTTAAATAGAAATGCCTGACCCTACAATAGATATATTCTCTACAACGGTTATCGTCAAAGTCTTATATGGCCTAAGTTGCCGAAAAGACTGTATGAATGTGTGTGGAATGTGAGTGGAATGAGAAAAAGTGTGAATGTTTTTTTAAAAAAAAAATTTAATAATGTCAACAAGACCAATTAGTAGAAAAATACCTAATATTTAAATTATATTATTAAAATACTAATTATTAATTAATTTTATTGAAAATAATAATTTTTAATTGTCTCCAGGCTGACGCATTTCCTATCTCATGATTAAAGCTTTCTTGTGAGGCACTGTCTCCTCTTAATATCCACTCAGTAATTTTGCTATTCCTCAAAACTTTCCCTGGACTGCTACTTCTTATTTTGGTGTTTTTATTGATGTTTCCATTGAGGAGCAAGTTGTCTCGTTATAATTTCTTTCAAATTTTAAATATTTTCCTATTTCTTCTATACAAATCAAATTCGCGCCCCTCGAGTACTAGTACTTTACTGATGCACTTTTTTAGGTTTTTCCAATTTTATCAAAAAAAAAAAAAAAAAAAGGACCGAGCTCCGGCTCGGTCAACCCGGAACTGTATATAAAATAGATATCCGAATAATGAGTGAGATAATTAAATTGTTAAATAAGATTTATGACTTCTAACAAGTAAGATAAATGAATTTAAAAAACAATGTTAAATTAATATGCAGAGTGTAGATTGGTAGATGCGTGCTTTGATTTCAATTTCCATTCAAAAATGCATTATTTAAGAAAAAACAAAGTGTTGCGGTTTTTTTTGCCGGTGAGAGTATTTTAGGTTAGAAAAACAAAGGGTTAGACGCTACAACGCGCTACAGATCCCATTTTCTTTGGGATCTGTAGCGCCTTGTCACTCGAAGCGCGTTGTCGCGTGATGTCGCGCGCTTGCAGTGGACGAGCTTCAATTGATTCACACACATTGGGATCTGTAGCATGTTGTAGCGCTTGTAGCGGTAGCGCGTTGTCGCGTCCAGTGGACGACCAGCCTTATATCTCATGATTAAAGTTTTCTTATGAGGCACTGTCTCCTCTAAGTATCCACTCAGTAATTTTGCTAGTCCTCAAAGCTCTCCCTGGACTGTTACTTCTTATTTTGGTGTTTTTATTGATGTTTCCATTGAGGAGCAAGTTGTCTCGTTATAATTTCTTTCAAATTTTAAATATTTTCCTATTTCTTCTATACAAATCAAATTCGCGCCCCTCGAGTACTAGTACTTTACTGATGCACTTTTTTAGGTTTTTCCAATTTTATCAAAAAAAAAAAAAAGGACCGAGCTCCGGCTCGATCAACCCGGAACTGTATATAAAATAGATATCCGAATAATGAGTGAGATAATTAAATTGTTAAATAAGATTTATGACTTCTAAGTAAGATAAATGAATTTAAAAAACAATGTTAAATTAATATGCAGAGTGTAGATTGGTAGATGCGTGCTTTGATTTCAATTTCCATTCAAAAATGCATTATTTATAATAACATAAAAGTAATAAAACCAACCGGGGGCAACTCATCACAGACAGGTGTGTAAAGGGGAGGGGGGGGGGGGAGAGTGATGAAGGTTAAATGTCAATTTCGGAGATAAACAAACAAGAGAATGCCAGCAGGAGATAAAAGAAAAAAAAAAAAGGAATTTGAATAGAAATGAAGACAAAAATATCAAGTATAATGGCACATTTATTGAAAGCTTTTTTTTTTTTAAGACTTATCAAAGTATAATGAAGTTTATTTTTTTTTTTTATAAATATGTTTTCTGAATAAGTTGAAGAGATAAAATAAAGAAGAGATAAACAAACAAAGGGCGTAATGAAAATCAAATTTAACAGTTTCTTTTTTTATATGCTTATTTAATTAAATTTAGTGGCGAGGTCATCCCAATACGTCATCATTTTCCCATTCTCGCACCATTTTCTTAAAAGGGCGGATCCAGAGGTGTTTCTCGGGGGGGGGGGGGGGTAATCTGGTGTGACTGGTCGCACAGCACACTATTTTTTCTTAATTTCGGTAATTTAAAGGCGCATTCTGTACTTGTTGGCCAGAATATAAATACAAATCAAATTTTTAAGTATTAATTTTTAAAATTTTACATTAAAAATAAATTCTTTCTTCGAAAAAAAGTATTTTTTTCAAATCTGGGGGGGGGTAATTACCCCCTTTACCCCCCCCCTTGTATCCGCCCTTGCTTTGAAATTGAATTAAAAATTTGAACCAGAAGAGACACACATACAGTGTGTGAATTATTATATAATCCACCAGGACCACATTCCATCGATTATAATTATAATCGATATAATCAGATCCCAAAGCAATCAGATCAGAGAGCAAACTCCAGTATATCGAATAAAGGTTTTTGTTTTTTAATTTCGTTTAAGGTCTTTTTCGGCATTCGAGGCCATTTAGACCTAGTCTCTATTTATTTCCCTTGATTGCTAGCCAATTCAATTGAAATAAACTTGGGAAAAAATCTGGTGTGACAGGTCGCACAGCACACAACTTTCTCTTACCTTCGGTAATCGAAAGTTGTGTTCTGTGCTTGTCACACCAGATTTTTCGTGTCGACATGTATTTAGTTACTGCCGATGTATTAGAATTCAAGATGTAAAGTTGGAGTATAAATATAAGTTGCCGGGCGGGAGAAGAGCAACAGTCACCACAATCGTTGCGGTTAAGTGATGCCAAGCACGGTGGAAGCTCGGGATTGGAGACCCCGGGCAATCAGCGTGTGGAAGCGCCCCCCCCCCGGTAGCCATCGATACTATGTATTTTCAATAAATAAATAAATTTATCACCCCTAAATGGCCTTTATAAGAGTAAAGTGGTCTTCACAAGATTTAAATGGCAAAATGAGAATATACATTTTAAAGAGCATCTAAAAAATAGTTGATTTATGAATTTAAAAAAAAAATCGTTCGAGCGAATTTTGAGAAAATCGAAAAAAACTAAAAAAGTACATCAGTAAAGTATTAGTACTCTTTGGCCGATTTTGTTTAAAAGCTTATTTTCACGGTCCAGGAAGGTACAAAACTTAAATATAAAATTTCAGCCTCATTCCTTCATTCTTTAAATTGAACACAGACAGATGTCGCGAAAACCACTTTTTTGGACTCAGGGGACCTCAAAACGTGTATATCCATCAAAATCTCGACATCGAATTTTTGACATGAATCAAATACTTTCTCTCTATATATATTAACATATATAGAGGTAAGAGAAAGTAAAAAAAAAAGGAAATTTTTAAATCGTTCTGAATTACGATATATATCGTACGGATGAAGAATTTTTTTTTATTTAATTTTAAAGCAAACCAAATCCTAGCTAGAAAAGGAAATAAAACTAATAATTAGAAAATAACTGGAATTTTATTACAAAGAGTTCAATTTCCTTCCTTGCCAGTGAGCCAAATTAGATACGACTTGCCCCCCCCCCCCTTCCCCCTCCCCCTCCCGTTTCCTTCCTTCCTTTTTGAGTTTCAATTCTGGCTTCCTCGTTTCCTATTGACTTTTTCTATTTTTTTTTTTTCCCCTCCCCCTCAACTAAAAAACCCTTTACGCATTTTTTTTTAACGATTTTATATTATTGTGCAATAAATTCACAGAAAGCTTTTTATAGAAAGCTAGGGGGGGGTGGATAAAGGTTTTGGTAACAAAAAAAAAAAAGTGTGATAAATAGTTATACACATTATTCAAGAGATATAAAAACACTTTAAACATCATTAATTTTCGAAATAAATTATAAGCATACACATATGAAAGTTTTTTTTTTTAATATTCTCAGACATGTCATTCAATGTTAAATTTTATTTTTGTTGTTAATAATAAAGTTTTATTTTTTTTTTTTAATTTATAATTATTCTTTTTTAAAAAATTGCATTATGATAGAAAGATATAATGCTCTCTTTTCTAACCCTAAAGTTTATGGAAAATTAACGAAAATCTTGAAACTAAAAAAAAAAAAAAAAAAATTCACAAAATAACAAAAAGGGGGGCGGGGGATTCGCCGTTAATTCCTCCAAGGTTATTGCCTAACTGATTCGTTTCACTACTTGGGTTTCTCCTTTAAGCTATCTGATAATTAATTGAAATTATTAAAAAGCTACATTATGAAAATATTAAAAATCTGGTGTGAAATCGCAACAGCACACAACTTTCTCTTACCTTCGGTAATCGAAATTTGTGTTCTGTGCTTGTCACACCAGATTGTTTGTTTCGACATATATTGTCGAATATATTGAAAAATAATTCTTGAAAATTTTATTGGTAGAAGACTATTTGCCGATATTCAGTTACGGTCTCATGTCAGACTTATGAACAGAGAATTTGAGGATGTCGGACTGGTGAACATTAATTTCTTTTACAAAACAATGTTTTTTTTTTACTCAGGCTGTTTTGACTTGTTTTTAGGTCAAGGTTAATAAATTTGCTAGAAATTCATTTTTGAGAGGTATTTATTTTCTGGTTTACAGATACGGCCATCATCATCCGTTTCGGCCCCAAGGCGGCCATCATCGAAAAACTTGATTTAAAAAACCCCCCCCCCCCCCCCCCCCCTTCTTCCTCTCTTGTCTGCCCCCATATGAATGAAAAGGAATGTCAGAGGTAATTGAATCAAATAATGTCAATATTGCATGAATATAACAATATAGTTTGTATTGTTGATTTATAACTCCTATAGATATACTGATATGCCCTCGGGGCTTGATGTAGAGGTTAGGGTGCTAACCTCGTATACCAGACGTCGCGGGTTCGGACCCCAGGCAGTCCGATGATTTTATTTAAGCCATTTGGATACCAAATAATTATTTGTTCATATGCCTCAAGATGGTCGGATATAAGACCGAAACTTGCAAATCAGTTGTCTACCAAATAAAGTTTCCGGATAATAATTTTCAACTTAGCAAAAATTACCTGCAACTTTATGACAGAGTAAAACTTCCATCTACAAATTAAAGTCAAGTGTACAAAATAAGCGTTGAAATGTCCGATGATTTTATTTAACCATTTGGATACCAGATGGCTTAAATAGAAATGCCTGAACCCCTAATCAGATAATATATATTACAACGGTATCGTCAAAGTCTTAAATCCTGAGTTGCCGAAAAGACTGTGTGAATGTGTGTGTGAGTGTGAATGAGAAAAAGTGGAATGTTTTAAAAAAAAAACAAAAAAAGCGTTGAAATGAGCAATTTGTAATAAATCTTTGAAATATATAATCTAGTGTTTTTTACATTCTCTTGCCTATATGTTTATATATAGAGAGAAAGTATTGGATTCATGTCAAAAATTCGATGATATGATATAAGACTGAAACTGAATATCGGCAGTCGTCTACCAATAAAAATTTTCACGAATTATTTTTCAATATATGTCGACACGAAAAAATCTGGTGTGACAAGCACAGAACACAACTTCCGATTAGCGAAGGTAAGAGAAAGTTGTGTGCTGAGCTCGACCAGTCACAACAGATTTTTAATAAAATTTTTAATATTTTCATATGTAGCTTTTTAATAATTTCAATTAATTATCAGATAGCTTAAAGGAGAAACCGAAACAATAACGTGAAGGGATTGGAGAGCGTATCGCCTTCTGGGTGCCGCCTTGGAGGAATTAACGGCCCCTTTTTTGTAATTTTGTGAATTTTTTTTGTTTTTTGTTTCAAGAATTTCGTTAATTTTCCAAAAACATTAGGATTAGAAAAGAGAGTAGAATATCTCTCTCTATATATAGCCGTAGTGAATCTTAAAAGGATACTCAGCTCAAACATATAATTTAAAATCGATCAATGTTAATGGAAAAGGGTAAAGAGTGGAAAGAACAAGAAGAAATAGATAGAGAGAAAGAGAAAAAAAAAAATTGAAAAGAAAGTTTGGACAAAGAAATTAAAAGAGACTTTAAAGGAAGCCCAAAGACGAGACGGGCAAAAAAAGAGAAGAGAGAGAGAGAGTAGCAATTTGAAATATAACCCTATTATTAACATTCTTTGGACAATTAGAAATTACGGTTATGATGAAAAGGGAAAAAAAAGCACACAAAAATAAAATCCGAAAATCTCAAATTACTAAAATCCACAGTGCACAGCCCACTCTAGGCGGACCGTGAACTTGAACAAGCCCTCGGTCCTTATAAAAAAAATCTGGTGTGACTGGCGCACCAGATTTTTTGTGTCGAGATATATTTAGTTGCTCTTAGCACTTTAGTTCCAAACTTGACCACGCGATGATTCATAGATGGCGCTGAGCTACGAATGCTTCCACATCAGTAAAGTGTACTTCAAACGATTTCCACGAAAAATTTCACTGATATACTTTTTAAAGAGCATCTAAAAAATAGTTCATTTATGAATTTTAAACAAAATCGTTGCTGCGAATTTTGAGCAAATCGCAAAAAACTGAAAAAGTACATCAGTAAAGTACTAGTACTTTTTGGCCGATTTTATTCAAAAGCTTATTTTCACCCCTTGGTAGGGTGCCTAACTTATATATAAAATTTCAACCTCGTAGCTCTTTTATTTCCTGAGATATTTTGTTCACAGAAAAACAGACAGACTATGTCACGAAAACCACTTTTTTGGATCTAGGGGACCTTAAAAGGTGAAGATCCATCAAAATCTCGAATTTTTGACATGAATCGAATACTTTCTCTCTATATATTTCATATATGGACCCTGTTACGCATTAGTGTGTCAAGCGCCATCTACCGAGTTTTGAGAAAATTAAGATTAAAGTTTTTTTTTTTTTTTCTAATTTTTAATTTAATATTATTATATTTAAATATTGTTTATCAATTTTATTTTTTTTTGACACATTAAAAGAAAAAATTTTATTATTATTTTAAATTCATCCGTAAAATATATGGCTACAGGGTGCGTATTGTGTGCGATATTTATAAAATATATTTTTTTATGAGAAAAGCTCAATTTGTTTGCTTTTTATCCCCACCAAAATCAATTGGCAATGGATCCGAGAGTTTTTTTGTTTTCAACCCTTTCATTTTGTTAATAAATAACAAATGAATATAAAGACAAAATTTTAATTAGAGTTATTCTTTAATAACTCCGAGTTATTATTCTTTAATTATAACTTGTCCACTTAATTGCGCGCGCTAAATTTAAAAGTTAATAAACAAATATTAACCTTTCCTCTTTAGTTTATTATATTAATAATTTATGTATGTATGTTTGACAAAAAAAAAAAAAAAAAACTTTCTAATTAAATTTCACCGAAAATGAACCTCTCTGATAGGCAACAAGGTACAAGGAAAGACAATATTTGCTGTTGGCAAGTGGCTTGTCGAATGACTTTGGCAGGAGATCTTACTTTAGAGGGGGCGGGGGGTGGGGGGGGGGGAGCAACTCCAGAAAAGTAATGGGAAAAAACTGCTCAGCAGCAACGCCCCCTCGGACACATTAATGGCAGACAACCAAGGAAAGTAATTAGAAAAAAAAAATATAAAATTTATCTACTAGGTCAATGAATTGCTTGAATTTCAAAAAAAATTTGGTGTGGATGGTCGCACAGCACACAACTTTCTCTTATCTTCGGTAATTGAAAGTTGTGTTCTGTGCTTGTCACACCAGATTTTTTGTGTCGACATGTATTTAGTTTCCGACAGTATGTTACATTCGATTTTCAAGATGTAAAATTTATAAGTATGGAAAAATATTTATATTTTGCAACTAGTTCTCCTATCTTTACTATGAAGTACAAAGTGTGCTTCAGAAGATTTCAAAGGCAAAATTAGAATATACATTTTAAAGAGCATCTAAAAAATAATTGATTTTTAAATTTTAATCAAAAGCAAATTTTGAGAAAAACTGAAAAAAGTGCATCAGTAAAGTACTAGTACTTTTTGGACAATTTTCACTAAAAACTTATTTTCACGCCCTAGGGGGGTACTTTCTTTAAATATAAAATTTCAACCTCCTAGCTCTTTTCGTTTTTGAGATATTTTGTTCACAGACAGACCATGTCGCGAAAACCACTTTTCTGGATTCAGGGGACCTCAAAACGTGTATATCCGTCAAAATCTCGACATCGAATTTTTGACATGAATCCAATAATTTCTCTCTACCTGAGTTCGCTTCCCGTTCCAAGCGGGTAAAATTTATTTCAAATGAAATGACTACCAATCATGTGAAATAAGGTCTAAATGGTCTTAGATGCCGAAAAAGACGTTAATTTAATTAAAAAAAAAAAAGAAAAGATATATAAATGAGTGAGGCTTGTCGTATGGAAAGGCGATGACGCACCGAAGGCGGGTTAGTCGAAAACCCCGTCTGAGACGGCCGTGCCGCTAGTTCACAATTAAAATAAGCAGAATTTATAATTCAATACTTTGATGTTTGAACAGCACAGAAGCAAATAGAGTGTGTTCAGAGGAAAAAAAATAAATACAGTACTAAAATACGAATAAAAATCTCCTTTGAGTATGATAATATATTCAATTTTTTTCTTGAATCAACAACGCTGTTAATACAACAACATGGATTGTTTTTGTTTTATAAAATTAATTTGCTATAATAACAGGTTTCAAATGATATTTTATAAATTAATAAAAACACATTAAAGGTAAATTTGTAATAAGAGTCAAAAAGGATTAACTAACAGGCTCGTGTAAATAAATAATCGATTAACTGACCTTTTTACAAAATAAACAAGAGTAGGGGAAGGCGATTGATATTCTCCACCCTCTCCCTCTCCTCCCCCTCCCTCCCATTTGACTAAGTTTTTTGACAGTTTAGAATATTACTTTCTATTACCTATATATATATATATATATATTCGAAACGGTCAAATGAATTTTTGGATAAAAATATAAAAAAAAAAACAGAAGTGATCGACTACAGGATCTTTAAAATCAAATACCGATGAGCCCTCGGGGCTTGGCGTAGAGGTTAGCGTGCTAACGTCGTATACCAAACGTCGCGGCATTTGGATACCAAATGGCTTAAATAGAAATGCCTGGACCCCTAATAGACCCGGCTTTTCTACTGATGATATAACATTGGTTATCGTCAAGTATAATAAGGCCTACAGTTGCCGATAGAGACTAGCGTGCTAACCTGAGATACAAAACGTCGCGAATGTTCTGACCAAAGGCAGTGCCGATGATTTTTTAAGACCATCTGAATACCAAAAGGCTTAAAAAATTGCCTGGACCCCTACTATTATATTTACAATTCATAAGATTGACGGGTATCAGTAAAGGTCTTATATGGCCTGAGATGCCAAAAGCAGTGTGAATGTCCGTCCGCAGTGTGAGTGTCAACTGAGAAAATTAGTGTCATTGTTTAAAAAAAAAAATAAATAAATAAAAATCTTTATTGGAAATTTTCTAGGTTTGTTCCATGAAAGTTTCCATTAAAAAATATATACAGTAGAGTCCCGGTAATCCGAACCTCGCTAATCCGAACTTCCGGTTAATCCGAACTCTTTTTGCGCACGATTTTTTTTTTTTTTTAAGAGTAATATAAATGAAAATTAGACATTAAAGGAACTTTATTTTATTATTATTTATGAAATATTTATTTAGAGTTTAATATCACCGACAAGTTTCACGGTTTACAACGTTATAAATACGACTTTATTATCAAAATTAACTAATTCAAGCTTACAATTCCGGTTAATCCAAACTTCCCGATAATCCGAACGACCCTCGGTCCCAATTAGTTCGGATTAACGGGACTCTACTGTAATATTTTTTTAAAGACAATGAAATAATCACAAGTAGAAAACGCATGGGTGGGACTTAATATTGTCTCTCACTGTACATGTTTCTGTTAGTACTCGTTGGAATATATTCCTCAAGAAACGTTATCAAGGCCGAGTAATGAGGAAGATTTTTTTTTAATAGGATGACTATTGGAGAAAAATGACTCCACTTCGCCAAAAAAACACATCTATATATATAATTCACTAATGTCCGTCTGTCTGACTGTCTGTCTGTCCGTCTGTCTGTCACGCTCTATTTAGGCAACTTCCCGTTGGAATTTTGAAATGAAATTTTTTATGTATAAAGAGGACCTTCTCGGGATTACAGGAAAATTATTTTCATCCCGGAATTCCCATAACTTTTTGAGTTATTAATTTTTAAAGTTACGATTTCTCCCATAGAAAATGTATAGAGAAATATTTAAGTATTCTTTTCATTTGTGTATTCCATGAATGTAAACAAATCCTCAAGCAGGCACTGGTTTGGAATAGTAATGATAATTTTTTTCATAATTAAGAAGAAAGGGCGAGGGTCCGCCGCGGTGGGCGAGCCAGCTGGAGGGGGGTCCAGGGGGGCGACGCGGCTAGTCAATAAAGAAAATGGCTTTTGGAATAAACTCATAATCTCAGATGAGAGAAAAATTTAATATTTTTGGTTCAAATGGGAGATGTATAGTGTGAAAAAAAATCTGGTGTGACTGTCGCACCAGATTTTTCGTGTCGACATATATTTAGTTCCCGACAGTACGGAACATTTGAATTTTTTTTATTTATTTCCCCTTAGCCAGAGGCCATAGGGTAAACATTTGAATTCAGATGTAATATTTATAATAAAATATTTATATTTTGTTACCATGGCAACCATTTCTTCTATCTTTCCTATGAAATACAAGAGTAACATCAGTACATCAGTAAAGTGCTAGTACTCTTTGACCGATCAAAAGTTTATTTTCAAGACTCAGGGGGGGGGGGGGGTACTGAATTTAAATATAAAATTTTAATCTCGCAGCTCAATTCCTTCATGCTTTAAACTGAATCCAGACAGATAGCTACATGGGACGTTGCACAAGAGAATTTCTCGGGTTCGCGCATCCAAGATTTCTCTGCGCCTGGTATCGCTTAACCCAATGATTGTGATGACTGTTGCTTTTCTCCGTTCCCAGGCCGCCCACGCCTATATATTAGTTTACCCTAATTAGGAAGATAAATTAAAAAATATAAAATTTAAGTGTGGGGGAAAAACGGCGGAATTTATTTTATTTGAAAAAAAAAAAATGTTTTATTTTTAATAAATTGGATTTTTTCAATTCGGAGAATTTAATATTTTTATTCCCTTTTAATTGCTACTGAGAAACGGTGACGTCAGAGTGGATCGTTTGACTCCCTGACGGATTGGCTTTGGCCAGAAAGCAGATGATTTAAGGAACTATCTCTCTTTCACTTGCACTCACAGTTTTCTGTCTCTTTGTATTCAGTGAATAAATCCCAAGGAAAGCAAATTAAATACACCATGAACGATTCTCATTCATTTAATAAGACCAGTTCTTAATTCCTTCCCTATTTTGAAAATGTTTATCAATTTTAGCGAGGCAAGAGAACCAAGGAGTTATTTTAATTTCAATTTAATTGTAATTAAGCTTACTTATCGGAGATTAAATGCAATCAGGGAGCCCACTGTCTTTAATCATCCTAGAATCGCCAGAGTCAAATAATTTCTGAATAATGAAAAAATTATATATATATATATATATATATATATTTACGTATTTAAAACACAAACACCATACAGATTTATAAATTTATATACTGGTATAGGCCTATAAAGAAATTCGTGTGGAAAGAGACAAAATTAAAGGCAGCTACATGTGATAATTTCTTTGTTTTATTTTATTAATCAAAGAAGATAAATATTACTTTCTCTTACCTATGTATATATGTAATATATATATAGAGAGAAAGTATTGGTTTCATGTCAAAAATTCGATGTCGAGATTTTGATGGATCTTCACGTTTTGAGGTCCCCTGAATCCAAAAAAGTGGTTTTCGCGACATGGTCTGTCTGTCTGTGTGTCTGTGTGTGTGTGTGTGTGTCTGTGAACAAAATATCTCAAGAACGAAAAGAGCTAGGAAGTTGAAATTTTATATTTAAGTTAGGTACCCCCATGGGACGTGACACGAAGCTTTTGAACAAAATCGGCCAAAGAGTACTAGTACTTTACTGATGTACTTTTCCAGTTTTTTTCGATTTTCTCTAAATTTGCTCCAACGATTTTTTTTAAAATTCAAAAATCAATTATTTTTTAGATTCTCTTTAAAATGTATATTCTCATTTTGGGATTGAAATCTTCTGAAGACCACTTTACTCTTGTTCTCCATAGAAAAGATAGGAGAAATGGTTGCCATGGTAACAAAATATAAATATTTTGCTATACTTATAAATTTTACATCTTGAAAATTGAATGTACCGTACTGTCGGAAACTAAATACATGTCGACACAAAAAATCTGGTGTGACAAGCACAGTACACAACTTTCGATTACCGAAGGTAAGAGAAAGTTGTGTGCTGTGCGCCAGTCACACCAGATTTTTTTTTATTAGAATTTTAAAGCCTAGAATCATAAAAGTTTTTCTTAAACAGTGAAATAATCACATGTAAAAAAGCAAAGATAGTTGGGTGATGTGTTTATGAAAATAAACACTCTTGAAATTAATAATATTTAAGTAAATAGATATTTCTAAATCTTTAGTACTGGTAGATAGATAGGTGGTTAAATACTTGAATAAATTAAAGAAAAATAATAAAATTAAACTATTTTTCATTCAATAAATGGAATCAACAAGTGATTGCAAGTTCTTATTTATTTGATGACTCCAGGAATATTAATAGAATAGATAGGCAAACTAAATTTGACAAGTATATCTATAAAATCAAATCATAAAGAGATTATAATAGCAGGCCAAGCAAAATAAGAATAAAACAATTTCCTAAGAGATTTTATCTTAATTATTTACTAACTAGAATAGACACCTAATCGAAAATTAACAGAAAAACCCTCGATTTGATGCTGAATCAAATACACTTAGATTTTAGCAGATGACAAAATGACACACTCACAAAGCACTTGCAAATCTGTTTAATTCAACCGAGTTGGAGCTCTTATGCGTTATTATTTAATTGATAATATGTAAAAGATTATTAACATTTGATAATCGAATCATTTTTAGAATAAATATTAAAAAAAAATAATAATTTCTTTTTAATAGCTTACTAACCTTCCTTACTTGTCATTTTTTCACCACATTTAACATTAAAAGTTGATTATTATATTTATTATATACGTAAAAACAAGTGAAAATAATTGAATATTTTCAAGAAAATAAATAAATTCTACCTTTAGAAGTTGAAGTTGCAGCCAGGCAGACAGGCCCAGGTCAGGAAAATCACTTTGAGTTCACAACACACACATTAAAATAAAACTATAACAAATTATTATACAACTAACAATAAATGAATAACACAAATCAATGAATACTATTTAAACAATACCGAAAAGTTAAAAAGAATACAGAACCTAGTGACGGGTAAAAAAGCGGGATCGGACCTGTGCCGGCGCGAATTGCTCGAGTCGCCGCTGACTAGAGCTGGTATAGAGAGCGCTGCCATCGACACACACACACACACACACACACACACATAGCCACTTTCTCTCACATACATAGGCCTATGCATCTGTATGCATTCAGCATTGGTTAAAAAACGTGACAACTAAAGGAGTATTTCAGGGGGAAAATTTTTAATAAAAATAATTAAATTTAATTTATAGTAAAAAGGAAATCCAAAAAATTCCATAATCCATATGAGAGAAAAAAATTTATTTCGATCTCCCTAAACTGGCTACATTTATAATGGTATATTAAAAAATCTGGTGTGACTGGCGCACAGCACACAACTTTCTCTTACCCTTCGGTAATACAAATTCCCATAGGGATTTAAGATTGGCTCTATGGAAAGAAGAGCCGGAAAGTGAATTTAAAAAAAAAAAAACTGAATTACATCAGCAAAGTGTACTTCAAACAATTTTTATAAAATATTTACCTATTTATTTATTTATAAATCACGGATCAAGCTCAATTTATTCAAGTTATATATAGTTGCACATAAGAGCGCGGAAAGCCAATTTAGAGCAAATATCTCTAAAAATAACGACAATATCGAAGAAATATGAAGATGACTTTCATCTATAAAAAAAAGTATTTTAACTTTCTTTTTCGTGTTTTTTTCTTCATCAATTGTATTTATCATCTAAAAACAACTTGTAGGGGTCCCGACTAGGGTTTGGAAAAAACCGGAAAATTTTGAAAACCGGTTTTTCGGTTTTTACAAAGCGGAAAACCGGTAAACCGGTTTTAAATCGTTTTTTTTTTAAACATCTGAATCTATAATACATAAAAAGAACGCACCACCATTTTTGAAAGTAAAAAATACATAGATATTTCTCTATACATTTCCTATGTAAGAAATTGTAATTATAACTTTAGGAATTAATAACTCAAAAAATCGTAGTAATTTCGGGACCCGAGTATTTTTCCTGGACTCTCCATAATGTCCTCTATAAGACTGCAAAATTTCGTCATTCCAACGGAAAGTTGGTCAAACGGAGCGAAATAGACGGACGGACAGACAGACAGACACTTCGCTTTTATTATATATAAATTATTTAAGTATTGGAAAAAGGGGATATAATATAAATAATTTGTACTTTTTTTTTAAATTTGTTTAAGGTCTTTTTCGGCATCTAAGGCCATTTAGAACCCATCCCTATTTATTTCAAATGATTGATAGCCAATTCAAATGAAATAAATTTTTCTCGCTTGGGACGGGAAGCGAACCCGAAACACCAAGCCACTAGAGGCTAATGTCTTCTCCCTGAGCCATGGGTCACAGGCTAATTTATAATTTGAATACAAGTATGTATTACTGAAGAAAAAATGTAAAAAAAAACCGGATTCGGTTTTTTGGGAAAAACTCGGTTTCTCGGTTTTTGAAAATTATCCAAAAAACCGGTTTACCGGTTTCGGTTTCCACCGGGGTCCAAACCCTAGTCCCGACTTTGCCGGGTTCTGGCCCGGCTAAGGTTCAGCTGGTTTAGAAAAAAAAAAAATTAAAACAACTAGAGAACACTCGGTTAGTTTTGGTCAGGGATGGGCAAGTTACTCGATTTTGAGTAACGAGATACAAAATACCAATTACGTATTTCAAATACATTGAAAATACCAATTACAAACAAATTTTTCCTTGATTTTAAAATACTTTTTGGAGGGGTAATTCTGGAACTAGAGCCCTGCACGGGTACGCGGGTACGTGTTGGCCCGTAGGCCCGTTACCCGCCCGGCCCGCGGGCTTTGGAGGCCATGAAAAAATTACGGGCGGATACGGGAGGGTAGCAAGTCTAAATAAACGGGTTCGGGCGGACGGGCATGCAAATGAAATTTTATTTAAAAATTACTAGACATTCGTTCATTCATTCACTAAATCTCGGGCGGGTATGGACGGGTTTGAAAAAATTCCGGGCGGGCCTGAAGAATGGTAAAAAATTACGGGCCGGGTACTGGCGGGAAGTCAAAAAAAAAATACGGACACGGACCGGTCCGGGCCAAAAAAAAATCGGCCCGTGCAGGGCTCTATCTGGAACCCTAAATAAATTTAGTTTAGGAAAGTGGCAGCTAAACTTATATTGGAGAATACCTTTGGAAAATCGAAAACAATAAAATTATTCATGACACTAAAAAAAATTTATTTATAAAAATATGAAAATGTTTCAAAAAATCAAGTTTTCAAAAGTTTTGTCGGATAATCTGGACTTTGATGGAGAATGAATAAACCCGCAAATGAAAACAATCTTTCAACTGGGGCAGAAGAACAAAGATTTAGTCGTTGAGAGCTGGTTGAAAGAAGAAAGCAAAAAAAGTTTTTTAACGAAGAGTGAAAATTTGGCGGATTGATTGACTTCTCGTTACTGGTTTTTACTAAGATCCGGAGCAGAGAACCCACACGACGATTACATACAGTAATATTAAATAAATTAAAACGATTTCAGCTCCCTCTGCAAAACTTTTTACACTGCGGCAAATAAAAAAAAAAAAGTATTTGGTATCTCGAATTTCAGATACCAATTACTAAAAAATGTAACGAAATACAAGATACCAATTACTTTGCCAATTCTGTAACGAGTTACAAGATACCAATTAATATTGTATTTGGTATCTTGTATTTCAAATACATGTAAGTGATTAACGCCCATCCCTGGTTTTGGTCCAAAACCGTTCAGTTAGAAGCGAGACGTAGGATGCAACTAGGGGAACTTTCTCGGTTGACAAATAAAAAGGCTCCACATACAAAATATTTGATTAATTTCCACTATAATTACACTGGGATTGAAAATATAATCGAGAAAGAAAAAAATACGAAATGGTAAAGTATAATACCTTTCTTATAGGTTATGCCATCTCATATTTCTTCTATATTTTTGTTATTTTTAGAGATATTTGGTCCAAATTGACTTTCTGCGTTCTTATTTGGACCCTGTTACGCATTAGAGTGTCAAGCGCCAGGTACCGAGGTTTGAAAAAATTAACATTAAAGTTTTTTGTTTTAATTGGATTATATATGGACCCTGTTATGCAATGGTGTGTCAAAGACCAAACATCGAGTTTTGTTTTGAGAAAATCAACAATAAAATTTTTTGTTTTGATTGGATTATATATAATTTTTCTTGTCAATTTTGCAAGTAACATTAAATATAAATTTTTTTAGGACATATTTCATAAAAAATACTATTAATTATAGCATTTGAAACAATATTCAATTTTTAATTATTTTGGCGCTTGACACACTAATGCATAACAGGGTCCATTTAGGCTAATAAAGAATTTGGATAAAAAAAGAAACCCTAAAAAGTTTACTAGAATAGTAAATAAAAATCACTGATCGTATTCTAGACTCGCGCCCCAGATTTTATTTTACCTTTTCGGTCATTAAAACTATTTCACTATTATAGCATATTAAGGCTCTAGCTCCCAGGTGGTAAAGCCCGCCGAAAGGGCATACATACATAATGCAAAATGAGAAAAGCATTTATTAGAATTAGCATTTTAATAATAAATTATTATTAATATAAAGGACTAGTCGCAAAGCCCGCCTTCGGCGGGCTTTCCGCTTAGCCAGGGGGCTGCGCCCCTGGACTCCCTTGCTCGCCTTCGGCGAGCAAGTTTATTCCCAATTCGGGATATTTCTTGTTGCAATGCAAGTGTTAAGATGTTAAGGAAGGATCTTATATTCAAGCGAGGCGAGGTTACCGACTGGGCACAGCACAAAAGGGTCTGTTTATGACTGTTTAAAGGGTCAGTCACCTGAGTCCTCTCTTCGTTTTTCAACTGCTGCGTAGCCCCGCCCCCAGCCCATAGTCAGGTAGGAAGCTGGTTCACGGAGCATCTACCTGCCTCTCAAATTTCTAGCCAACTTGTTGATTTTGTGTTCCCATATTGAAGAAATTTGATTATAATTAATTTTCCAAAACATTTAAAAGATTCAAATTATTACTACGTTACTCCCAGAGCCATGTATTATAGGTGTACTTAATTTCAAATGGATTCATTGAAAATTGTGGAATTCTATAGAACATATACATACATATTTACATACATACATACATTTTTCCCATTTCATTTTTATATATATAGATTAATGGAATGACGTAAATGGGAGGGGAGATTTTTTTCCTCTTTTCAATTATTTCTTTACGTTTTGCTGTGAACCGACCATGTTGTCGCTGATTTTACAAATTTCTACACATTTTGATTCTTGTCAGCCGACTCTGAAGATGGTCCTGACTCCGGGCCGAAACGTCAGCCGCAGGGGCAAGAATTTAAATAAAACAAAATTTGGCTGCAAACGTTGTTCTCTCACTCTATCATCATTAAGCCTTCAGCCCCAATTCGTCATCAATTTCTATAATTTACACTGATTTATAAATTAGCGTAAATGTTGCTCAAAGTTGGTCCATTGGTATAGAATATATGGACCCTGTTACGCATTAGTGCGTCAAGCGCCAGGAACCGAGTTTTGAGAAAATTAACAATACAATTTTTTGTTTTCATTGGATTATATATAATTTTCTTTTGTCAATTGTGCAAGTAACATTAAATATAACTTTTTTTTAGGACATATTTCATAAAAAATTCTATTAATTATAGCATTTGAAACAATATTCCGTGCTTAAATCAATTTGTAATATTTTGGCGCTTGACACACTATTGCATAACAGGGTCCGTATATCGATTTACAATATAAGAAATTAAATATATTTTCATGCGACAAGTTCTAATCAGATTCCACCGAGGGCGGGCGGCGCGGCTAGTTTATCCAGATAGCTCTAATCTTATCCAACTCGAAAGTTTGTTGTAAATCGTCTTTATTTTTTTATATGTGCAATTTATTTTTTTTTTTCCCCTTTTCAGATGATGAATCTCCTTTAAAATTCTCTGACAATGTTTATTAAGGATATAAATAACAGCTGTGATGTTAATCTTAAGAAGATGGTTCTGGGATTTTTCGTCTTACGAATTAACGAAAAACGACGACAACGACGACGACGAGAGGCAAGAAAGATGAAAACCGCATAAAAAAAAAAAGAAGAGACGAAATGTAGTAGAAAAATAGGGATGGAAGACGTAGGAAAGAAGGGAGAGGAGAAAATGAAAATATGAAATGCCTGCCACTCCCGGGCCTTGTCACGACAATGTCTCTTTTTCTGCTGACAGAGCGAAAAAATATTCTCAGAAAGAGGTAACGATAACAAACAACGTGACCTTAAAGAAGTGTATGGCAAATATTTGAATTTAATACTTGATGCTTACCACTTACTTGGCTACAAGAAATTTAATCATAGAGATGAGATTTTGCTAAATTTTATTTTTTAATATCTTTCAGCAGAATATATAGATTATGATTAAATCGGGCTTGGCGTAGTTGGTAGCGGGCCTGCTTTGTATACCAAGGGTCGAGGGTTCGGATCCCAGGCAGCCCGATGATATTTTTTAAGCCATTTGGATACCAAACGTCAGTATTTTTTTTCTTTTTTTTTAATTATATATTCAAAGAAAATATATATTTTTCACGGTTCGATCTCTCTGCTACACTTCATGGGCAGCGCTACACATCGTAAATTATAGTATTATTATATGTAAAATTTCATCACATTTTAAGGGCTGAAATAGCGTTAAAATCAATCTCCTGGTACCTAGTTTTAAAAGTTTTCTGGACGCCCCCCCTCTAGTTGTGCAAATCCGGCACTGTTGGTGGGCAAAGTGCCTAAAATTTATCGCCTGCTTAGAGCGTCAATCAATTAATAGTTTGCACTTTTGACACGTGAGGAGCCACTAATCAGGCTCGCCTTGTAGTTATGCAAATATTTTTCACAAATGAATCAAACCATGCCTATTTTCTAGGAGATTTCGAATATTAACCTGATTTTATTTTTAATTAATTGGTTTTCAATAGGAACCGACCGAATATTCGGTTTCGGCCAAAAAGTAGCCGAAACCTGGATGAAACTCGCATGCAAAAAAAAAATCTGGTGTGACTGGCGCACAGCACACAACTTTCTCTTACCTTCGGTAATCGAAAGTTGTGTACTGTGCTTGTCACACCAGATTTTTTGTGTCGACATGTATTTAGTTTCCGACAGTACGTTACATTTGATTTCAAGATGTAAAATTTATAAGTATGGGAAAATATTTATATTTTGTTACCATGGCAACCATTTCTCCTATCTTTCCTATGAAGCACAAGAGTAAAGTGTGCTTCAAACAATTTTGAGGGCAAAACGAGAATATACATTTGAAAGAGCATCTAAAAAATAATTGATTTTTGAATTTTAATCAAAATCGTTAGAGCAAATTTTGAGAAAATCGAAAAAAACTGAAAAAGTACATCAGTAAAGTACTAGTACTCTTTGGCCGATTTTGATTAAAAGCTTATTTTTCCGGTCCCGGGGGCTGCCTAACTTAAATATAAAATTTCAACCTCCTAGCTCAATTCCTTCATGCTTAAAATTGAACACAGACACACACACACACACACCCACACACACACAGACAGACCATGTCGCGAAAACCACTTTTTTGGATTCAGGGGACCTCAAAACGTGAAGATCCATCAAAATCTCGACATCGAATTTTTGACATGAATCCAATACTTTCTCTCTCTATATATATTACATATATACATAGGTAAGAGAAAGTAAAAAGGTCAGCCGGTGTGGAATTATTAAATTTTTTTTTTTTTTGCCCCTCCTCTTCCTCCTCTCATTGCCCATCTAACCTCATCTTTATTTCCAAAAACTGGTGGACGGCCACAGCACACAACTTTCTCTACCCTTCGGTAAGAAAGTGCGGATGGGGTCACACCCAGATTTTTGAAGTAGAATATTTATTCAGGCCCAGTTAATTGCATTTTAATGATTATGCCAAAGAGGAAAAGGTGCGGACAAAAATTTAGTCTCAATTGAATTTTATACACAATATAAATCTAAATAAATACAAAATTCCTAAAAAACGGAAAAAAATTTTCAAACCAAAGCTAAAGGGTACCCCCTTTTTCAAATGACTATGAATTTTTATTGGGATCTTTAGCATTTCAATACTCTACCTGGTGGCTTAAATTCGAACTAGCGATTGTAGGATAAACCTTCATATGTTTAACGTGGTATAAGGGACAAGAACATTTAAACATCTGATATAATTGTATTATTTAAAAAAAAAGTTATAACCCACGAGTAAACATTAATGTTAGATTAATAAATAATACATACATACACTAATATATTCACAAATATGAAATTTTCTCCTTGTAAAAATAAAAGCAATGTGTATCTACTTTGTGTTTATGGGTGTAAAAGTCATGCATCTAAGCATGAAACAATTCGATTTCATTCTTTTCCAAAAAAAAAGACAGTATAGTGAGAATTATAAATAATTTTATTGTAGAAGAATCAATTTATCAGATTTAGAAGCCTTCTTTTTAATTTTTGCCTCTATCTTTTTCTTGTTTTTCTCCAAAACAATTGTGCTCGAGCAAAGGCCTCTCATATCGTATTTTTTTAAGAGCTGATTTATGTGGTGCACTCCAAACACATTTTTTGTCTGTACACGTGATATTTTTTAAATCTTCTAAATTATTTTTGTAAGTACAAAAAAAAAATTATTAATTTTATATTTAATTACCGGTATTAATTTTTTAGTTAATTTATCATTTAATTATCTTGAATTTATTATTACAATAAAATATTTCAAACACTTTTTGGCTAACATCATATCAGATATCATAAATAGCGGTTACAGAATAAAAGTACAGCCCCAAATGTGCTTGCAGGTACTTCCTAATCCAGCCTTATACGAGCATCCATCCCAATTGTTATTATTATTATAAAATTTGATCATTTATTTCATGAAATTCTTCTCGTAAACTTGTTGTTTGTAAACAGAAAGCAAGAATTTGGTCTGTCATTGAAACTGTCATTACTATTACTCACTTTAAAACATGACCAGGATCAATAATATTGTCTCCACAAATAAAATTTCTATTATTAAGTGTGGCAGAAGAAAACCTACAAATTTCCTGTATCGTCACACCCATTTTTTATTTTTAATTAAACTTTTTGTCTCATAAAACACGAGTACTTGCGTATCAGCTCAGCCATTCAATCCTACAATGGCTAGTTCATTTTTTGCCACCAGGTGAAGCCACGCCTCTCCCATAGATCCCAATAATCCAAAGAAAACAAAAAACTTTAATGTTAATTTTCTCAAATCTCGGTAGCTGGCACTTGACACACTAATGCGTAACAGGGTCCAATTATAATTCTTTTTAATTACATCAACCCACAAACACAAAAAAGGAAAAAACTTAATTACTTTTCAAGTACAGAAAATATAATAATAATAATAATAATAATAATATTTATTTCCTCCAAAATTCATTAGATTGATATTTATATATAATTTATTTATTTTTATTTTTCTCTCTCATTTCACAATTATTATTTTGTTTATAGAATTTGGAGGGTACAAAGGCCCTTTGAAGCAGTTTTCCTTATTTCGGCCATGTTTTTTTTGGATTATAATTTCTTAAATATATAAAGAAGGGGAAGGAGATGGGGGGAGGGGTATGAAAGGAAATATAAGTGCATAAATTATTAAGCCACTTATGACTTGTTGAGGAGATATGCCTTTTTCCTTGAAGACGGCCAAATCAAAAGAGTTCAGACACCTGGCCGCGCTATAAGAGAAAGGAACCCTTAAATTTTCTACCCCGGTGTTTGGGTATCGAGATAGGGTTCCTTCTCCTTAAGTTAAGATGATGCCCATCAGTGCGATTCTCGAGTTTGGCAAGAAGATACGGAGGTGTTCCAAATTTGACAATCTTAAGGCACAAACAGGCGAGGTGAAGTTGCCTTCTACTGACCAGTCCATAAATAAAGCGGAGGCACGAGTTCTGCACCTTCTGAATTTTCCGCCTCTCCTCACCATTCAGACATGGTAATCATGTCATTCTTTTCTGTTTCTGAAAAGTAATTAAGTTTTTTTGTTTTTTTATGTTTGTGGATTGGTGAATGAAAAAGAATTATAATTATTACAGGCTCTCATGATGTCAAATGGGACGAAACTTGAATGAGCGCGCATCAAGTCGACAAAAAATTTAAAAATTTGATTTTTCTTATTAGACCTTATAATATTTTATTATTCAATATAATTTTCCCACCGACCACTAGTGACCTCGGCGATTGAAGCTGCTGCTAAATCTCTGGCCGTTTTTTAAACTTTTCTTATTATGAGAAAAAAAATATAACAGAAACGTTTAAATGTTTATTCTAGAGCATATTAACCCTTAACTTCCCATATATATAACATAAATATTAATTTGAAGGAGGTATATAGTTGAGTGTTGATAATCAAATAGGAAGAATAAAATGAGCAAGCAGCTAATTATATTTCATTTTATTAAAAAAACCAGGGCCGACGTTTCGGTCACGTATGGGACCATCTTCAGGGCCAGGTTAATGTCTGAAAATACATATAATCCCTCGCCAAGTTATATTGGGCATACACAATTGCATGTAGCTTAATCATGACAATGCCTCAAATTATGTTGTTACAATACCATGGACAGAGAGTGAGTCATTCACTCTCTGTCCATGGTATTGTAACAACATAATTTGAGGCATTGTCATGATTAAGCCACAGCAATTGTGTATGCCCAATATAACTTGGCGAGGATTATATGTATTTTCAGACATTAACCTGGGCTCCTGAAGATGGTCCCATACGTGACTGAAACGTCGGCCCCGGTCTTTTAATAAAATGAAATATAATTAGCTGCTTGCTCATTTTATTCTTCCTATTTGATTATAAATATTAATACAATTTTAAAAATTTCGGGCTGGGTGCTATTATTTTTACTTTCTCTTACCTATATATGTTAATATAAAGAGAGAAAGTATTGGAATTATGTCAAAAATTCGATGTCGGAAACTAAATATATGCCGACACAAAAAAATCGGGTGTGACAAGCACAGAACACAACTTTCTCTTGCCGAAGAGTAAGAGTGTGCTGCGCTACCAGTCACACCAGATTTTTTTCTCTCACCTCTTCTCCATCTATATACATTTTCTTGATAATTTTAAAGGAATAGGTTTACTCAAGGCAACTTGATGGTGAAGGTCAAGTTATTTGATATATATATGATTAAATAAAATTTCAATTATTAAATAATTTAATTTAATTTTTTGCACCCGGGGGGGGGTGGGGGGAGAGGTGAGCGAGCCACCCTCACCAACCATCCGGGGTGGGGACCCCCCAAGGAAGCCGGTGATTTTAATTAAACCAATTTGATACCAAATGGCTTAAATAAGAATACCTGGACCCCATATATTTATATATATTAAATTATTATTATAGGTTTTTTTAATGGTCTGATATGGCGAAAATAAAGAAAAAGAGAGTATGAGAGGTGAATGATAAAATAATAATGTCCCCAATGTTTTAAAAAAAAATTAAATTTAATCTTTAGTTTTTCAGTGTGGCCGACTGTTAACAAGTTTCGATCGGAATCCAATCATCATCAGGGTCTTTTTACTGAAGTCTTAAAAAAAAAATTGTATTGTATAATTGATTTAAACAAAGTGAAACAAAAGATTATATGTGAGGATTTAACTTCAATAAAAGGCCCTGAAGATGATTGGATTCCGATCGAAACTTGTTAACAGTCGGCCACACTGAAAGACTAAAAATTAAATTAAATTATGTAATCCTATTCCTTCAAAATTATCAAGAAAATACTTATCAAGGCAGGAATTAAAAATCTATAGGTCTATACCTTGTTAATTCCAACAGAAGCAAATATTCTCTCCATTTGGGTTCATCTATCTACTTTATTACCATTCTAGTACTTGTTTTTTTTTTTTCTTACTAGATGAAAGAGCAGACAGCAGCCGGGAAATTAGGCTCAAAAGTTTCCGCTTTAATTAATGCCATCCTCACCTCATACTCTAGAAAATGGATTATTTAATTAAAGCCGAAACTCTTGAGGCTGCTCTTTCATCTATTGTTAAAATACAACAGCCACTTTACAAATTTTAATAATCATTTTAATATTTGTATTTTAGATAATAGAAACTGTGGATTTAGTTGATGATCAAAATAACGTTGAAGTTGAATATAAAACTAACGAGGAATCTATGAAGGAGGAAAATATGGAAGAAGAGCAAGAAGAGATCACCGATTCGCAAGACGTTTTAGAAGCCACACCACAAGTTGTTGAGAAAAGGTTAGATGAATTTATTTATTTATTTGTATTTAATTAGTTGTTAACAATATTTATTTATCAATTTTTCAGAACACCAAAAATCAAGGAGATTCCGAAAATAATCACAAGCGGCCTCAACGAAGAGGAAAAGGAGAGATTAATAAATTCATAGAACATTTTAATTTATCCTATTCAAATAATTACGAGCCAGCAGTCACCCATCTTGTTATCAATAATAATTTAGTTGGGAGTACGTTGAAGTTTTTAGAATCGCTCGCTGATGGCAAATGGATTGTGACGTTAAATTGGGTCAAGAAGAGTCTTGAAGAAGGAAAAATATTGCCTGAAGTAAACATATTAGTATATAAATTCTGCTGATATTCTCATAGAGGTTTCTTATTAATTTATAAATAGATGATAGCTAAACAAAAGAAAGAAAATTTTCTTAATTCTTTTAGAAACTTGAGGCAAGCTGTTCGCATGTTTTTCCTCGCTATAATGGGTAAATTTTTGCCTACAATAATAATATACCTCGTATATTATACATAAATAATTATTTAATTATATTTTAATGGTTGGAGATAAAACCAGCAGTTAAATGCCCCCTGACGTCCTTATTTGGCAAATATTTCGACGCATATAACATGCATCATCCTCGTGCCGCGCTTTAAAACAATTTAAAGCGCGGCACTGAGGATGATGCATGTTATATGCGTCGAAATATTTGCCAAATAAAGGACGTCAGGTGGAGCATTTAATCTGCTGGTTTTATTCTCCAACCCCATTATTCTACTCATCCCAGCCTACTAAATAATCTACGTAATTATATTTTAGTTTCGGATTATATATATATATAAATTATAACATACCACGCGGGGAACCCTTGACTTGATTGGTGAATCAAATTTAAGGATTATTTCTAAAATTTCTAGTGTGCTTAGCACAAGGGCGAATACCCCCCCCCCCCCCGAGATTTAAAAAAAAATTTAAAAAAAAATTATTTTGAATGTAAAATTTTAAAAATTTATATTTAAAAATTTGATTTGTATTTATATTCTGGCAAACAAGTAGAGAATGCGCCTTTAAATTAGCGAAATTAAGAAAAAATTGTGTGCTGTGCGGCCAGTCACACCAGATTACCCCCTCCGAGAAACACCTCTGGATCCACCCTTGGCTTAGCATTAACTTTTGTTTTTATTTTCTTCCTGGCTGCATGTGACTATTGGTCATTATAGGTCTTCGGACCTTATGCACTCCATTCCAAAAAAAAAAAAAAAAAAAAAAAAAACAAGAAACCTCAATGTGAATACTTACAAAAATGTCATAGTTTAATTTTAATTTTTCTTTTTAAGGAGCTCTTTGAAGCGGTTAATCCCAACGGCGAGACTGGACCGACCAGAGCTAGAATACGCTCAAGTCTACTCTTTGCTAATTTCGAAATTTATTTACATGGCGACATTACTTTTATCCCTAAAGATAAACTTAAGGTAATCAATCCCTCACACTCGCCATATCGTCGCTTGCATCACGTAGTGTCGTATCTCAAAAAAATCAAAAATTGAGATACAACGGGTATGGCCGTGTCCTGGCGTTCTTTATTTACATTATCACAAAGTGACGAATCTGTATTTCCATGTTTTTTCGTATTATTTAGGTTTTTTGGTTTTTGCGTATCTATATATTTAATATAACAACACGAACTATAAACAGATCTCCTGAAAAATGATAAATATTGAGATACGCCACTACGTGTTTCAGGCGACGATATAAGCGTTGATCGCAACAACACTTGACACTCATGCGGTATAAAAACGTATATATCCATCAAAATCTCGACATGAATCCAATGCTTTCTCTCTCTATATATCCCCCAAAATATAGAGTCTAAAAAAAAATAAAAGGTGGAAAAAATGTTACTACATTATGTAAAAAACGACACGACGAATTAACATCTTTTTGTGTGAAAAGGAGAGAAGGGACACAAAAAAAGAAAAAAAAAAAAAAGATTTTTTTTTTTAATTTTCCCGCTTGGCTGCCCTTGTAACGCATCCTCATAACATAATATCAGGCTCAAGAGAAAGTTAAAACAAATTTGTTGTTTTTTTTTAGGTTACATTGTTTTTTTTTCTCCTCATCTTCAGGCTCCATCGTTTGTACATATCGCCTACTGAGAATGCTGAGTGGCGAAAGTCCGAAATTGAATAATTGGAGAGAAGGCGTTTGCAAGTTTTATAAACAAATACATTTAAATATCCGGGCAACAAATGAATAGGCCAGAATCAATAGCAAAGAATGCCCATTTTGCCACTCAAAAGAGAAGACGTTTTAACAACTCAAAAATTGAATTTTCAGACTTTCGCCACTCAACGTTCTCTGCAGGCGATATAAACATCAACATCGTGCTATCAAGGGCGGTCCCAGAGAGGGGTCAAGGGGGTCGTGACCCCCCAAAATCTTTTTTTTTTTTAACATACACTTTTTTCCCATTCACACAATCTTTTCGGCAACTTAGGCCATTTAAGACTTAAACGATACTCATATTTTATTGGGGTCCAGGTCCATTTATTTATACTATTTAGTATCTAAATAATTTAAATAAATATTCATCGGACTGCCTGGAATCCGAACCCCCGTCCTTTGGTACACAAGGCAGGCGCGCTACCAACTACGCTGAACCCGGGGGCCCCAAAATCTTTAATATTCATGGTTTATAATAAGCTCCTTTTGCAAATACACTTGTTTCCTTCCACTGATAATCGTTCGGCTATGTTCGTAGAAGGATTAGATCTTCAAAGCCTTAAAATATCAACTTTTTTGTTTTGTCTTTATTTTGCATATTAAACAACTAATTCCGGCGCGGGCGGGGGGGGGGAGGCACTCGGCCCCCGCCCCCGGCTCCCCCCGGCGGCTCCCCACCCCAAGTGAAAAACATTTTTTATTTTTTTTTATTTTAAAAAAAATTAAAAAAAAAAGAGAGAGGGGGCATAAGGCCCCAAGGGGGGAGGGAGAGAAAAAAAAAAAAAAAAAAAAAAAAAAAACAACTAATTTACTATTTATGTTTCAATTAATTTTAACCTGGATTGAAAACCTGTTAAGTAATTAAATATGGATCAATCTGAGTTTTTAGGTTAGGACTTGACTTTGGTTCGATCAAAAAAACTTGATAACATTTTTTAATAGTGGCCCCGCCCTCGGGACTTGGTGTAGAGGTTAGCGTGCTAACCTCCTATACCAAACGTCGCGGGTTCGGACCCCAGGCAGTCCGATGATTTTATTTAAGCTATTTGGATACCAGATGGCTTAAATAGAAATGCCTGAACCCCCAATAGATATTTTCAATACAACGGTTATCGTCAATTAAGTCTTATATGGCCTGAGTTGCCGAGAAAACTGTGTGAATGTGTGTATGAGTGTGAGTGTGAATGTTTATGTTTAAAAAAAAAAAACAGTGACCCCCCCCCCCAAATGTAAGGCTAGGCGTTGGCGCCCTTGCGTGCTACTTAAACTAGTCACAAAATATTTTAATACTTCTCTTATTACAGTAATCCATTTCAATTATTATTTTAGTCTCTTTTGGAACGTGTTGGTTGCACAATAATTGAAGATCCGAAAAAATTTTCTCCTCAAAACATACGCCATGGACTAATAGTGGTTCAAGAAAAGACATATACACATAATGAATGCCAAGGTGACGTGTCCTCTCTCGAATCTCGACTCTGCTCACGCATTGCAATTTAACAATAATTTGTTTTTTTGTTTTTTTGTAGTTCTTTTTAAAAAATACAAACGTTTGGTAGTGGATCATTTTTGGCCTGTTGAGTGCATCTCAGACTACAAACTTCGCCCTATTTGGCCTCATCTTCAAGTAATTAAATTAGGGATATTCATGATCTTGTATATACGACGTCCTATCTTCTTAAAAGTCTCCTATGTCTTATTTGAGAATACGACTTAAGACATTTCTCTCCTATTGCTAAATAGTACATACGACGGTCACAGGTCTCTTATATCGGTGTCGTATGTTGGAAACCAATTTTCGCCTTTAGAAATGTCAAAGTTATAATAAATAATTGAAGCTTGCAGCTACTCTCATCAACCAAGGTGTAGTAGGTTATAGGGAAAATTAAAATTTTTTAAAATTTTAACTTTTTTATTGTATCTTTTTAGGTCAAGTGGATTGCAATAATCACTTTCGGAAATGTTTAATTGTAGGTCCTGAAGATGGATAAACGTTTCCGAAAGTGATGATTGCAATCCACTTGACCTAAAAAGATACAATAAAAAAGTTAAAATTATAAAAAATTTTAATTTTCCCTATAACCTACTACACCTTGGTTGATGAGAGCAGGGGGGTCAAACTCGGTTTGTTTACATTTTTTCCATTTCAAGAGAGTGACGTCATGGAGTTACTCCTTTTGTAAAAAATCGCTCGAAACAAACAATTTATAAAAATTTATACACGGCATATTATTAATAAAGCAGTATAAATACCAGGATCTAAATTAGTTTAATCCGAAACTATACAATTTGCAAATAAAACAAAATGAATGTGAACTAGGTTATAGGCAGTCAACAAAGCTGCCAAATAGAAAAATATAAGCAAGGAGGAGCTTCATGACGTGGACCAATCAAAAACTGTGACCTGAAAATTGTTTGTTTACTAGTTTCTGGCCAACCTGTGTATTTAAAGACCTTGGATGAGAGTAGCTGCAAGCTTCAATTATTAATTGTCAACCTCATCAACGAAACGAATTCTTCAATACATTAGGGTCAAAGTTTTATTCTAACCAAGGTCTTTAAAATACACAGGTTGGCCAGAAACTAGTAAATAAACAATTTTCCGGTCACAGTTTTTGATTGGTCCACGTCATGAAGCTCCTCCTTGCTTGTATTTTTCTATGTGGCAGCATTGTTGACTGCCTATAACCTAGTTCACATTCATTTTGTTTTGTTTGCAAATTTTACAGTTTCTGGCTAAACTAATTTAGACTCTGGTATTTATTCTGCTTTATTAATAATATACCGTATATAAATATTTTATAAATGGATCTTTTACAAAAAGAGGAGCTCCATGACGTCACTCCCTTGGAATGAAAAAATGTAAACAAACCGAGTTTGACCCCCCTGATTCTAACCAAAAAAGTGTTTGTGCAGTTTGTGTTTTGTTTTCAAGTGTTTAGTGTGTTGTTTTGTTTGTTTCTCTTATTTATTTATTTAAAAATATAAATGAATGAGTTATGTGAGACAATTTTAAAAAGAAAAAGACTTAGTAGGTTATGAAAGTTGTTCGATCTCACCGATAGGAGCGCCACTAGTCATCAAATATGACAGAACAAATTTATATTTGGTCCGTTCGTTAACTTTTGTGCTAAACTGTTTACGATTTAAGACATTTAGGCCAAAACACAAGATCATGAATACCCCAATTATTTATTTATTATTTCTTATTTATATATTTAACCAATATTTTGATTTCATTCGATTTAGATGGACGAATCTCTGGAATATTTGCAACTTGGCTACCCCCAAGCCCTGATGGAATTCGACATGTTGCTTTCCGAAAGTGAAAATCCTGATCATAGTTCAAGCAGTAAATAATAAATAATTATTTCCCCACCTATCTTTATAAATTAATTGATTTTCTTTTTTTTGTTTTTATTTTTTCTTTATATCTAACTATATATATATATTCGGACCCTGTTATGCAATGGTGTGTCAAAGACCAAGCATCGAGTTTTGAGAAAATCAACAATAAAGTTTTTTGTTTTCATATATATAATTTTTTTTGTCAATTGTGCAAGTAACATTAAATATAAATTTTTTAGGACATATTTCATAAAAAATATTAATTCAAGCATTTGAAACAATATTCCGTGCTTAACTCAATTTTTAATTTTTTGGTCTTTGACACACCATTGCATAACAGAGTCTATATATATATATAGCTAGCTTTAATAAAATAATTTTATTTTTGTTTATCTACAATAAATATCTTTTTTTTTCTAATGAAAGTCATTCGTTAAATAAGACTATGATTAAAACAATTATATATATTTCTTAATTTTTTTTCTTTTTATTTCGTGTCTTTTGGCGTTAGCCATTCGGCTCTACCTTGTATATTTATAATTTATCTCTAGTATCATGTGAATATATATATATATACAAATAACAAATAAAATTTTATTTACCGTTTTTTACAATTTTCGTGTAATTATTTTACCAAAATGCTATTTTTAGTCTCATATGTTTGTAGCTCCTAGAAAGAATATTTTCTCTTCAAAGAAGTCGAAGCTGGAGCCTGAAGTTGTTTAAAATAACATTTACTGAAAAATGGAAGAGAAAAAAGAAACTGGGACATTAATTAAATCTATCTAAAATTTCATAGACAAATTAAATTCCGGGGGCTCGCTGGTGTAGCGGGCTAGGGTATCGGCTTCTACAAAGAAGATCCCTGTTCAAACCCTGGGCGTGCGGGATTTTTTCATTAAATGAAAATATTTATTTAATGTAAACAAATCCTCAAGCAGGCAGTGGATTGGAATATTGGATCTCACCACAATAGCCCCCAGGCAGTGCCGTAGCGAGCTTAATTCGCGCCCGGGGGGATAATACCTTTTTAGCGCCCCCTCCTCACCATTCGAAAATCATTTTTTTTTTTTTTTTTTTTTTTTCGAATGGGTGCATAAGGTCCGAAGACCTATAATGACCAATAGTCACATGCAGCCAGGAAGAAAATAAAAACAAAAGGAGAAGGGGAAACTCAACTGCGGGAACTGAGAAGATGCCTGTTGAGGTTAGACTTGAAAGTCTGGAGATTGTAGGTTTTGGGAAAATAGACGCAGGGAGCTTGTTCCAATCACGGGAGGTCATGGGGACAAAGGAAGAATGAAATTGTTTTGTTCTGTTAGTCGTGATCTGAACAGCATAGGGATGCTGGGAAGATGCCTCTCTTGTGTTCCGTGAATATGTTGCATTGGGTGGGATAATTGATTTTAATTCGGCAGAGCATTGACCATGGTAATACCTGTAGAAGAGAGATAGTGCAGATACTCTTCTTCTATGATCTAGTGACTGTAGGGATGCAGTAAGGGTAGAATCACCTATCAGTCTAATTGCACGCCTCTGTATGGCTTCCAAGGAGGAGAGAGCGTCTTTTGACGCCCCCTCGCCAAAGGTGGGAACAATATTCAAGACACGGCCGAATTTGGGCTTTATAGAGGATTAGGAGTTGTTGGGAGGAAAAGTAACGCTTCGTTTTGAATAGGAAACCCAATTTCCTTGCGGTAGATTTAACCACAGAAGAGATGTGGTTGCTCCAGGAGAGATCAGATGTAATTGTCACTCCCAGAACAGAAAATGAATCTTTGAACTCGAGGCTATTATTGCTGTAAATAAGGGGAGGGCAAATCCTATTTTTTGTCTAGAAATTAAACAACATTGGGTTTTTTGGGAATTGAATTTTACTTGATTGAGGTTTCCCCATTCCTCCAAGAGACCAAGATCATCATATAATATTATATGTAAAATATACAAAATTATTATATTACTCTGGCACTAAATTTAAAATATATTTTCCAGAAATCAATTATAATAAAAATAAAAATTATCCAGCAATTTTATTTTGTTTTGCGATCCATTTGGCTCCCCTTTGTGAGTAGCGCCCGGGGCATGATGCCTCCCCTCGCTACGCCACTGGCTAAAGGTTGGTTTATTTGAGAAAGAAAAACGGTAAATTTTCAGCAATTTTTTATTAGTTTATAAACATGTGCGTAATTAGAGAATTTGGCTGGGTGGGCATGGGAACAGCTATCCTCCGGAGGGCCTGGAAAGCCCCATATTTTCTCAATTTTTCTTGGAGCAGGGAGCTTTCTGGGGGGGGGGGGGCATGCCCTCTCTCCCGGCGCCCCCTAGTTACGCCCATGCCTTTCCCTCCCCTAACGCGTTACGTAATATGTGGACAACCCATAAGGTATTTATTTAAAATTTATATAATATTCGTTTATTTAATAAAAATTGGGGGGAGTGCGGAGATTGCTAATAAAGAGAAATGAAAAAAAAAAACTGTTTGAAAATTTTATATATACAGATAAAAGGGAAAATTTCAGAGAATATAGAACGATGATCCTTTTTACTATCATTTGATTGGTTGAACGGATGGTTTGATTAAAAAAAAAATATATATTTTTAATTATTCAATTTTAGTTGCATGTGAATATTCTCTAGGAAATTCTAAGCTCATTACAAAAAATCCGATGCGAATTGGATGCGCCGTTTCCGAGTTATAGACATTTGAAGTTTCAGGGTTTTATTCATTCCCAATGTAATTATTTCTTCGGGCTCTTAAATTGACCAAAGGAGGGGGAGGGCGGCGAGTTACGGAAGCTCCCCACTCCCTCCACCGCTCTGATTGTCGCCGAGCGCCCTCCCCTCGATTCTAAGAAATATTATTTATCTTTTTATAAATAATGAAAATTTAACAGCTTTTAAGTTAAATTTTTTTTGGACATTTTTGGAAGAATTATAAAAATTGAACGAGAAAAAAAAATTAAGTAAGCAGTCAGAGAATATTGCCAAATAAATGATAATTA
>JAKCPI010014482.1:0-79243 GCA_023213315.1 Euborellia annulipes | reverse complement strand
TATATATATATAGGTCTATATATTCCCATCAAAACGATTTGCCTATTTACATAGAAATAAGAGAAATAATTATGCAATGAAATAATAATAAATAATTTTAAATGTTTAAATGTTTATATTTAAGATTAAACCCTCCCCTTTTGTGTGCAGGTGGTCATTTATTGCTCAATAGTAATACATACAAGAGACTGAAATTATCTGCTTTGCCTTATTTATTTCAGAAATTATCAATAATGCGGTAAATTTAGTTTTGACGGTAATATATACCGTATGTATATATATATATATATTTTTCTCGGATAAAGACGCATGAATTGTTGAACGTTTCGGCTCTCCTTTTGAAACTATTTTGGTGGTTTGTTTGCTGGGCTGCACTCTTGTTGGTTCCTAGGTTTGTATGGTGTAAGTCTCGAGACAGTGGCCCAACGAAGTTTGGGCTAAAGCTAAGCACCTACCTCGGAAAAAAAAAATACATTAAGGGTCAAAGCATCTTCCCTGTGATTATTTTATTGGTTTTTTTTAAACAAAAGTATTGAAATCTTCAAATAGAGGTGGCTTTAATATTGACTCATACTCAGGTCTATTCTCTCAGACGTTAAAATTTAACATCTTAAATTGGGTGTTAAAAAGTAAAGTTATAACACCAGCATTAAAAAATGCTATTCTCTAAACAAAATTCTAACAGCGACGTTTACATGTTGCTTTTATCTCAAAGCTGTCAAAATCATAATCTTACTTTTTAGGTTAAAGACACTATTTTTGATGCATTAAATACGGCGTTAAAATATTAAAGGCACCCCCTAGACATGACATTAATGTTAACGCTTTGGCGTTAATGTTTTTGCTCACAGAATAGCAATTTGAGACAAGGAGTTGTTAAAATGAATTAACGCTGATTTCAGATGTTAAAAATTTTTGCTTAGAGAATAGAACCTGACTGTATTTTTAACTATTAGACTATAAAACACCCTATGAGTCTATTAAGAAAAGAAACATAATCCTCGTTTGTATTGGTAGTTGCGCCACTGTTTTGGACATTTAGGTTTGACCTGATAAACGGATTGGCTGGTTCTAGTGGTGTTGGGCCAACTCAGAGACTCGATCAACGCAAACCGCAAGACAGCTGATATTAAAATTAAAATTACAGAAGATACTAGTCGACCTCCCTATATTTCGGGGTAATTAAAATCTTTCGTAATAACATGTAAAGTTGCATAAATTGTGCTGGCATTTATTATATATACAGGGTGTTTATAAATGAATATCAGGGTTTTAATAGTTATTACTTGAAACTTACAATTACAAATGATAGATCAACCGAAAAAGGAACCTAAATAGTTTTACCTAAAACTCATAAGAGCTCGATGGGAGCACCATTCGTGACGCTGCACACATCAAGTCGATAAGCGAGTTCTTCCCAAACCCTTGTACCATCGCGTAAGGATTTCTTAGGTCCCAGGAACTGGGACATTACGACTTGCCCTTCGAAGTGACTTCATTGGGCTACGCCTGAACGACGCTCTCACTCTCGCCGCTAACTCTTCCCTTTGGAAAGGCAGCCGGTATCTTTAAACTGATGATACCATCTACGGATGTTATTATCACTTGGAGGATCACACCCGGACTTAATACGAAACGCACGTTGCGCAGTAATTACAGATTTAATTCTCCTATTAAAGCATAATGTTTCAACTAGAGCCAACGGTTACCAGTTTAAAATTAATTACAGATTATACTTTGCCAAACTGGAAAACAAAAAAACCCTTTTTCTTATTTGTTGCCCTCTTTTCTACTAGCGCCCCCCTGCCAAAAAACAAAACCTTTTGGGTTTCTCGATCGTTTGATCTATCATTTGTAATTGTAAGTATAGAAGATGGAAAGTGGCTGTATCAGTTGATATAAATGGAGAGAGGGTCGCCAATTGGGGCTTCTGCGTAAAAAAACTCTCAAATTTTGAAAACGTTTCGGCTATAATTTTATATCGCCATCATCAGTCCCTCAGAGCTACCAATGTTCATTCTAGCTCTGAGGGACTGATGATGGCGATATAAAATTATAGCCGAAACGTTTCCAAAATTTGAGAGTTTTATTTACGCAGAAGCTCCCAATTTGGCTGACTCCTCTCTCCATTTATATGTAATTGTAAGTTTCATGTAATAAATATTGTAAACCGTTAAAACTCCGATATTCATTTATAAACACCATGTATTTTAATTTACACACACATACATTTTGGTACATGATTTATATATCAAAAGTCACAAAGGGGTTTCAATGATTGATAACTCCTTTATTTTTACTTTACTATAGAATTATTTAAAAAGGTGTGAAAAATTAAATCCCCTAAATGTCTTCCTCACACAAATGTGCCCTTTGTGATATGTCCTCTGAGTGTATCTGGTCCTAAAGCTCTTATTTCTGCTTCAATATTGTTTTTCATATGCTGGATAGTTTCAGGCTTGTTAACGTGAACACCGTTCTACCTCACAAGAAGAAATCAGATGCAGATCTGGATATCGTGAAGGCCAGTTTATGTCACAACCAAGAAAAAATTATACTTCATACGTACAGTGAGGGACAATATTAAGTCCCACCCATGCGATTTCTTCTTGTGATTATTTCATTGTTTTTATAAAAGAAAATGAAAATATTTATTTTAAATTTTCCAGGTTTGAAGCATGAAAGTTTCCATTAAAAATTATATATTTTTTTAAAAACAATGAAATAATCACAAGTAGAAAACGCATGGGTGGGACTTGATATTGTCCCTCACTGTACAATGTAATACCGTCTTCAACGGTATATGTTAACGAGCCTCAAACTCTCCAGCATCTGAAAAACAATATTGAAGTCGAAATAAAAGTTTTAAGACCAGATGCACTGAGATGAAATTTTATATTTAAGTTAGATACCCCACACGAAGCTTTTGAACAAAATCGGCCAAAGAGTGCTAGTACTTTATTCTCAAAAATTCGCCCCAACGATTTTGATTAATAAATCAATTATTTTTTAGATGCTCTTTGAATGTAAATTCTCATTTTGCTTCATAGGAAAGATAGGAGAAATGGTAACAAAATATAATTATTTTCCCCCGTTTATAAATTTTACATCTTGAATTCGAATGTACCGGTACTGTCGGAAACTAAATATATGTGGACACAAAAAATCTGGGGTGTGCCAAGTACACAGTACACAACTTGAGATTACAGAAGGGTAAGAGAAAGTTGTGTGCAGTGCGATCAGTCACACCAGATTTTTTATTATGTCCTTACATATTTTATTTAGCCAAAGGGTCCCATCCATGTTTAGTCGAATATACAATTATAAAAATACATTTTCTTTTTCTTTCCCTATGGTTTAATTAAGCGAAAGCCTAGAGCAAGTTCAATCTGATAATTTTGTTCGAAGATCAAATTGTTCTTGGAACAAAATACTAGTATTGTTTTTCTTCAAATTACTAGGCTTCATATTCTTTCTAAATTTCTATTATTTTATTTATTTTTTTTGTTTAATATATATTTAAATTGTGAGGTATTTTCTTGTTCCAGAATCAATGCACAACAAGTCATTCTAATAACCTAGAACATATTAACAATATTCAAGATATTATTGCCAAAAACAATTCCAATCAACTGGTTATACTATTAAATGAATCTGCAGAAACTTCCATGTCTCAGTTATTGGTATAAAAAAATTGTCTAAATTTCGTTCTCATTTTTATTTTCATTTTTTTTTTTTCATTCTCTATTTCTGTGGATTATTTTATAAAAGTATTTAGTAGTTGTCAATCTTTATGGTACGTGTACATTGGAGAGTAAAATCTAGCTAGATTTAATTTACTCTAGCTAGACAAATCTAATTGGGTGTGTACACTGTAGAGATTCAGCTCTAGCTAGACACCGTAGAGAGACCTAGAGTCAAGTCTAGCTAGACAACTCTCTTGGGTGTGTATACTATAGACTTTTGCAGTCGTATATTTTCTCTAGCTATACCTCCAGTTATCTCACATAATTTATTTGTATAACTTGCAGCTTTCCGACCGTTTAGGTGGCTTAGCTAGGGGTACAGCCAGGGGACTGAAAGGATTTGATTAAAAACAAATCAATTAAATAGAGGCGAGCACTTTAATAAAATCAATAACGAAATAATATTAATTATGAAGAAAAGAAATAAACACGAACAGCGAACAAACAAGAAACGAAGGGTGTTAGAAGTTAGGTTAGAAAGACAGAAATATTTACTGATCTTTTGAAAGAAATTCATAATGACGACTTCAAATCGTATAAAAACATTTAAGGTATGTGCTCTAAAGACTATGATCGTTTAGTAAAGAAGATAGAACCAATAATAAGGCAAAAAGATACTCAATTCAGATTGTCAAAAGCAGCTAGAGCAACTGATCTATTTAATCAGTCAAATAGAGCGAGATCTCTCTAGAGACAAAGTCTCGGAGGTGTGTCCACTGATACTCTAGCTAGATTTTGTCAATCTCGCTAGACCTTAGACCTAATCTAGCAAGGATGCTCTCAATGGTGTGTCCATTAGTAGAGTCTCATATAGCTCTAGCTAGAGTAAATCTAGCAAAAAAATCTACAGTGTACACGTACCTTTATAGTATTTAATATTATATATGTAGTTAATGATTGAATATCTGCAAAAGTTCTCTCTGTTTTTTGTTTTTATTAAATATTGATGATTGCTTGATATATATATATATATATAAACTGCTGCATGGGTCTGGGGGGTAGAGAACAATTTATTAATATTTCTTATAGCCTGTAGCCCTAAATGTAACCAGTTTTTTTTCGGAAGGAGGGGCTATTTTGCATCTGTCTTACATTAATTTAGCTATGTTTACTGCAAATTCTATATTAAATGTTTAAGTACAGAAAAGCAAACAGTAATTCTTCTTCTTTCCTCGCCTGATTATTCCCGGGGTGCGGGGTCGGCGGTTCATGGGTTTTTTTTACGACCGGAAAGCAACAGGCCGGCCCGTCGCTCGGTCTGACCTCCTGTTGAAAAGAGGAAGGAAGAGACTGACATGCAAAGAATAGGACTGCCAGTCCCAGCTCGGGTAGCTCGTGGTCGCCATCCACGTACCCACAAGATGTGGGTCCCTGAGCAAAAAGCAAACAGTTATTAAATATTAGAAATTTACGAATCAAGGGTTTTTTTTTTTTAAACATATTTTCTGAGTATATTTATTCCTTGCACCCAGGATTTCCATCCTTTCCGTTCACTTGTACAAGTCAGCTGACATTTAAATACAACAGCTTTTTGATAAGTAAGGATTATAAGTGTGGTGGTGTGGTTAAGTGTCCGCGCTGACTTTGTGTAAAGGACACACACAGACACATACGCTGGAGGCCCTTGGGCGTTTCCGCCTATCTCCACCCTCTAAAGGAAGTAACAGGCACCGATAGGCTGAAGATCCGCCCCCCCCCCTTGGGTGGGACCAAGAGTCAAAAAATAAATGTACTCGCAAAATATGCTGATTATCCAAACAGTAAGTGCTTACATTTTTTTTTTTTTTTTTTTTTTTTAATTTGCCATTGATTTTCAAAGAGGGGAACGCTGCAATTTTATAGCCATATAAAAATTTGGGTATAAACTTCTATTTATTTTATTGTTTGATATAATAGTATAAATAAGAATCTTTTGATAAATCACAAAGGATGGTTAAATTAAATAAAAATTGTCAATTGTACAGTGTATTTGGAAGTTACTTGGATAGATTTGCCTGGTTCTTGATGGTAGGCATTTAAGAAAAAGTTTTCTATTCAGGATCTTCTATTAGTTACTGATTTATGGACAGAAAGAACAGTTTCGGCCAACCTATGGGCCATCATCAAGCCTAAAATTTAAAAGAATTTATCAAATTTAAGACAAACATGAGAAACAATTTTCTTTTTTTATAATCTTATTCATCTTAAGGTGCCGTCTCCCTTTGTAGTTTAGCCATCATCATGACTAGGATAGCCTTAGAAGCCGCTGTCCGGAATAGACGCGACGTCGAGGAGCTCAGGTTTTTCAGCCAGGATGTTCTTCTTCTCCCGACCCTCCGCTTTATCCAGATCTTTCCTTTTATTATAAGACGGAGCAATGAGTATCTTTCACCACGAAGAACATGCCCAAGATACTCCAGCGTCTGCCTCTTCACGTTTAACATATTTTTATACTATTTGGTATTTGTCATTATAATACAGTTCCCAACAAGAGGGGGGCCGAGGGGAGGGCTTTAAAGAAAGAGGCGATAGCAGCGTATATTTTTACATAAAAATGTATTATTCATGGCGGGGGGATTGGTCCAAAGGCGTCAGAATTTGGGGCTGCATAGATTTGGTAGGGGGGCGCAACTTTTCCCTGTTATGATAACATCTTGTTTGTCTTACATGTGATAAATTCATTGTATTTTTGAATTTTAAGGTTGATGATGTCCATATGTAGGCCGAAACTGCTCTTTCTGTGCCCAATCAATAGCCAATTTTTCTTAGATGCCTGCCATCAAAAACCAGGCAAATCTATCCAAGTATACAATTGGATATTTAAAAGTCTTGAAATGTTTCTCGAAAATTAAATAAAAATTAATAAAAAAAATGTTAATTTTTTAAAAATAATCTATTATATTTCGGCAAACCGCTTATCGAAACATCAACTTGTAAACGAACATATTTATATCATAAATAAAAGTCAATATGTTTTAATAGTTTATATTAAATTTAAATTTTCACCATCCTTTCAGAAGATATTACGAATTTTACTTTTCCTTTATTTAATTGCACTGATTCCAAACTTCTAGATCATACTATTTTTAAACAATCATTAAATTTCTTTCATAATCTAAAAAGTAATTTAATAAAGAAACTAAGAGAACTTTTGCACAAAAGCCTATTCAATAATCAATTTATTAGATTTAGACGATTTCCGGCCCAGTATTTTTATTTGTTTACTTCTGTCAACATTTTTTTTTTGGTGAGGGGAGGGGGGCTATCCTATCTATCTAGCTTCAACTTAGGACGTTAATCCCCCTAATAATCGTCGTGTTTATTATAAATTTACGTTACCTAAATTTTACATTTTCGATAAGAGCTTCGTCATTCATTTTTAGATTGTAAATGACAAATACTCTGTTGAAATACAGATGCGTAGGCACTTTGAACACACTGAATTACATGAAAATTACTTTGAAAGTATTCTTTTAGCATCTGACTCGTTTTCATTTAACTGTCCTTTATATATTTTTATAATTTCATCCTGATCTGCATGCATGTCGGGGGCTCATTTTCGCTTTTTAAACTCTTCTATTACTTTTGTTTATGCAATATATTTTCCTATACCAAAATATGTATATATATTTTTTAACTAGGTAGATTAATCTTGACAGATTTAGCCGCAGCTTCAATCGCCGAGGTCACTGGCAGTCTTTTATTATTCAATCTTAAGTCAACAACCGCAGATTCCAGGTTGAAGGAGATGGAATTCTCACGGTATAAATAAGAAAAAACAAATTTTCTCTTATTTTTTTTATTAATTTTTTTGGCCGACTCGATGCTCATTTAAGTTTCGCCCTATTAGACAATATCAGGGCCTGTAATAATTGGACCCTGTTATGCAATAGTGTGTCAAGCGCCAAAAAAATTAAAAATTGAGTTAAGCACGGAATATTGTTTCAAATGCTATAATTAATAGATTTTTTTATGAAATATGTCCTAAAAAAATTTATATTTAATGTTACTTGCACAATTGACAAAAACAATTATATATAATCCAATGAAAACAAAAAACTTTAATGTTAATTTTCTCGAATCTTGGTAGCTGGCGCTTGACACACTAATGCGTAACAGGGTCCAATTATAATTCTTTTTAATTACATCAATCCACAAACACAAAAAAGGAAAAAACTTAATTACTTTTCAAGTACAGAAAATATAATAATAATAATAATAATAATATTTATGTTCCTCCAAAATACATTAGATTGATATTTATATATAATTTATTTATTTTTATTTTTCTCTCTCATTTCACAATTATTATTTTGTTTATAGAAGTTGGAGGTACAAAGGCCCTTTGAAGCAGTTTTCCTTATTTCGGCCATGATTTTTTTGGATTATAATTTCTTAAATATATAAAGAAGGGAAGGAGATGGAGGGGGGAGGGGGAGGGGTATGAAAGGAAATATAAGTGCCAGGGGCGTATATAGAAATTTTTCGGGGGGGGGCGAACTCAAAAATTTTTCTGCGGAAAATTTTTTTTTAAGAAATTAAATTTTTTTTTTCACAGGAAATTTTTGAAGAACATTTTTCTTTTGCGGAACCAAAGTTTTCCATCCTGCGGAAAAATTTCTTGCGCTGATGTCTGTATATCCCTATCCCTATATATGTATATGTGTTTGGGAAATTTCGGGGGGGGCCCGGGCCCCTCGGCCCCCCCTTATATAGCCCCTGATAAGTGCATAAATTATTAAGCCCCTTATGCCTCGTTTAGGAGATATGCCTTGTAATTTTCCTTGAAGACGGCCAAATCAAAAGAGTTCAGACACCTGGCCGCGCTGTAAGAGAAAGAAAGAACCCTTAAATTTTCCACCCCGGTGTTTGGGTATCGAGATAGGGTTCCTTCTCCTTAAGTTAAGATGATGCCCATCAGTGCGATTCTCGAGTTTGGCAAGAAGATACGTAGGTGTTCCAAATTTGACAATCTTAAGGCACAAACAGGCGAGGTGAAGTTGCCTTCTACTGACCAGTCCATAAATAAAGCGGAGGCACGAGTTCTGCACCTTCTGAATTTTCCGCCTTTCTTCACCATTCAGACATGGTAATCATGTCATTCTTTTCTGTTTCTGAAAAGTAATTAAGTTTTTTGTTTTTTTATGTTTGTGGATTGGTGTAATGAAAAAGAATTATAATTATTACAGGCTCTCATGATGTCAAATGGGACGAAACTTGAATGAGCGCGCATCAAGTCGACAAAAAAATTTAAAAATTTGATTTTTCTTATTAGACCTTATAATATTTTATTATTCAATATAATTTTCCCACCGACCACTAGTGACCTCGGCGATTGAAGCTGCTGCTAAATCTCTGGCCGTTTTTTAAACTTTTCTTATTATGAGAAAAAAAAATATAACAGAAACATGTTTAAATGTTTATTCTAGAGCATATTAACCCTTAACTTCCCATATATATAACATAAATATTAATACAATTTTAAAAATTTCGGGCTGGCTGCCATTATTTTTACTTTCTCTTACCTATATATGTTAATATAAAGAGAGAAAGTATTGGAATTATGCCAAAAATTCGATGTCGGAAACTAAATACATATTGCCGACACAAAAAAATCGGGTGTGACAAGCACAGAACACAACTTTCTCTTGCCGAAGAGTAAGAGTGTGCTGTGCTACCAGTCACACCAGATTTTTTCTTCATCTCTTCTCCATCTATATACATTTTCTTGATAATTTTAAAGGAATAGGTTTACTCAAGGCAACTTGATGGTGAAGGTCAAGTTATTTGATTATATATATATATATATATATATATATATATATATATATGATTAAATAAAATTTCAATTATTAAATAATTTAATTTAATTTTTAGTTTTTCAGTGTGGCCGACTGTTAACAAGTTTCGATCGGAATCCAATCATCTTCAGGGTCTTTTTACTGAAGTCTTAAAAAAAAAATTGTATTGTATAATTGATTTAAACAAAGTGAAACAAAAGATTATATGTGAGGATTTAACTTCAATAAAAAGGCCCTGAAGATGATTGGATTCCGATCGAAACTTGTTAACAGTCGGCCACACTGAAAAACTAAAAATTAAATTAAATTATGTAATCCTATTCCTTCAAAATTATCAAGAAAATTCTTATCAAGGCAGGAATTAAAAATCTATAGGTCTATACCTTGTTAATTCCAACAGAAGCAAATATTCTCTCATTTGGGTTCATCTATCTACTTTATTACCATTCTAGTACTTGTTTTTTTTTTTCTTACTAGATGAAAGAGCAGACAGCAGCCGGGAAATTAGGCTCAAAAGTTTCCGCTTTAATTAATGCCATCCTCACCTCATACTCTAGAAAATGGATTATTTAATTAAAGCCGAAACTCTTGAGGCTGCTCTTTCATCTATTGTTAAAATACAACAGCCACTTTACAAATTTTAATAATCATTTTAATATTTGTATTTTAGATAATAGAAACTGTGGATTTAGTTGATGATCAAAATAACGTTGAAGTTGAGTATAAAACTAACGAGGAATCTATGAAGGAGGAAAATATGGAAGCAGAGGAAGAAGAGATCACCGATTCGCAAGACGTTTTAGAAGCCACACCACAAGTTGTTGAGAAAAGGTTAGATGAATTTATTTATTTATTTGTATTTAATTAGTTGTTAACAATATTTATTTATCAATTTTTCAGAACACCAAAAATCAAGGAGATTCCGAAAATAATCACAAGCGGCCTCAACGAAGAGGAAAAAGGAGAGATTAATAAATTCATAGAACATTTTAATTTATCCTATTCAAATAATTACGAGCCAGCAGTCACCCATCTTGTTATCAATAATAATTTAGTTGGGAGTACGTTGAAGTTTTTAGAATCGCTCGCTGATGGCAAATGGATTGTGACGTTAAATTGGGTCAAGAAGAGTCTTGAAGAAGGAAAAATATTGCCTGAAGTAAATATATTATCAGTATATAATTATATTCTCATAGAGGTTTCTTATTCATTTATGAACAGATGATAGGTAAACAAAAGAAAGAAAACTTTCTTAATTCTTTTAGAAACTTGAGGCAAGCTGTTCGCATGTTTTTCCTCGCTATAATGGGTAAATTTTTACCTACAATAATAATATACCTCGTATATATACATAAGTAATTATTTAATTATATTTTAGTTTCGGATTATATATATATAAATTATAACATACCACGCGGGGAGCCCTTGACTTGATTGGTGAATCAAATTTAAGGATTATTTCTAAAATTTCTAGTGTGCTTAGCACAAGGGCGAATACCCCCCCCCCCCCGAGATTAAAAAAAAAAAATACTTAAAAAAAAAATTATTTTGAATGTAAAATTTTAAAAATTTATACTTAAAAATTTGATTTGTATTTATATTCTGGCAAACAAGTAGAGAATGCGCCTTTAAATTAGCGAAATTAAGAAAAAATTGTGTGCTGTGCGGCCAGTCACACCAGATTATCCCCTCCGAGAAACACCTCTGGATCCGCCCTTGGCTTAGCATTAACAAGAAACCTCAATGTGAATATTTACAAAAATTGATGGGATGTGGCTGTGACATCATTGACAACTCTATTTTCTCATAAGACTCTTTAACAACTGAAGATGGCGCAATAAATTTGGCCGAAACGTTTTGTTGAGAGGAGTCTGTTTTATTGAATAGAGGCTACCTATCTGGCTGCTGTCCTCCATATCACATATATTTACAAAAATGTCATAGTTTAATTTTAATTTTTCTTTTTAAGGAGCTCTTTGAAGCGGTTAATCCCAACGGCGAGACTGGACCGACCAGAGCTAGAATACGCTCAAGTCTACTCTTTGCTAATTTCGAAATTTATTTACATGGCGACATTACTTTTATCCCTAAAGATAAACTTAAGGTAATCAATCCCTCACACTCGCCATATCGTCGCTTGCATCACGTAGTGACGTATCTCAAAAAAATCAAAAATTGAGATACAACGGGTATGGCCGTGTCCTGGCGTTCTTTATTTACATTATCACAAAGTGACGAATCTGTATTTCCATGTTTTTTCGTATTATTTAGGTTTTTTGGTTTTGCGTTTCTATACATTTAATATAACAACACGAACTATAAACAGATCTCCTGAAAAATGATAAATATTGAGATACGCCACTACGTGTTTCAGGCGACGATATAAGCGTTGATCGCAACAACACTTGACACTCTTGCGGTATAAAAACGTGTATATCCATCAAAATCTCGACATGAATCCAATGCTTTCTCTCTCTATATATTAACATATATAGGTAAGAGAAAGTAAAACAAATTTGTTGTTTTTTTTTTAGGTTACATTGTTTTTTTTTTCTCCTCATCTTCAGGCTCCATCGTTTGTACATATCGCCTGCTGAGGATGCTGAGTGGCGAAAGTCCGAAATTGAACAATTGGAGAGAAGACGTTTGCAAGTTTTATAAACAAATACATTTAAATATCCGGGCAATAAATGAATAGGCCAGAATCAATAGCAAAGAATGGCCATTTTGCCACTCAAAAGAGAAGACGTTTTAACAACTCAAAAATTGAATTTTCGGACTTTCGCCACTCAACGTTCTCTGCAGGCGATATTTTCCCCCCTCCCCCCCCCCCCCCCCCCCCCCCCCTTTTTATTTGTTTTTTTTTCCAACAAAAAAAATTTCCCCCCCGGCCCACCCCCCCACGGGTGAGGGCCCCCACCACCCCCACCCCCGGGGCCAGCAGGCGATAAACATCAACATCGTGCTATCAAGGGCGGTCCCAGAGAGGGGGTCAAGGGGGTCGTGATCCCCCCAAAATCTTTTTTTTTTTTAACATACACTTTTTTCCCATTCACACAATCTTTTCGGCAACTTAGGCCATTTAAGACTTAAACGATACTCATATTTTATTGGGGTCCAGGCCCATTTATTTATACTATTTGGTATCTAAATAATTTAAATAAATATTCATCGGACTGCCTGGGATCCGAACCCCCGTCCTTTGGTATACAAGGCAGACGCGCTGCCAACTACGCTGAACCCGGGAGCCCCAAAATCTTTAATATTCATGGTTTATAATAAGCTCCTTTTGCAAATACACTTGTTTCTTCCACTGATAATCGTTCGGCTATGTTCGTAGGAGGATTAGATCTCCACAGCCTTAAAATATCAACTTTTTTTTGTCTTTATTTTGCATATTAAACAACTAATTTACTATTTATGTTTCAATTAATTTTAACCTGGATTGAAAACCTGTTAAGTAATTAAATATGGATCAATCTGAGTTTTTAGGTTAGGACTTGGCTTTGGTTCGATCAAAAAAACTTGATAACATTTTTTAACAGTGGCCACGCCCTCGGTACTTGGTGTAGAGGTTAGCGTGCTAACCTCCTATACCAAACGTCCCGCGCGGGTTCGGACCCCAGGCAGTCCGATGATTTTATTTAAGCCATTTGGCTACCAGATGGCTTAAATAAAAATGCCTGAACCCCCAATAGATATTTTCAATACAACGGTTATCGACAATTAAGTCTTATATGGCCTGAGTTGCCGAGAAAACTGTGTGAATGTGGATATGTGAGTGGAATGTTTATGTTTAAAAAAAAAAAACAGTGACCCCCCCCCCCCCCCAAATGTAAGGCTAGGCGTTGGCGCCCTTGCGTGCTACTTAAATTAGTCACAAAATATTTTAATACTTCTCTTATTACAGTATAATTTTTAATCCATTTCAATTATTATTTTAGTCTCTTTTGGAACGTGTTGGTTGCACAATAATTGAAGATCCGAAAAAATTTTCTCCTCAAAACATACGCCATGGACTAATAGTGGTTCAAGAAAAGACATATACACATAATGAATGCCAAGGTGACGTGTCCTCTCTCGAATCTCGACTCTGCCACGCATTGCAATTTAACAATAATTTGTTTTTTTTTTTTTTTTGTAGTTCTTTTTAAAAAATACAAACGTTTGGTAGTGGATCATTTTTGGCCTGTTGAGTGCATCTCAGACTACAAACTTCGCCCTATTTGGCCTCATCTTCAAGTAATTATATTAGGGGTATTCATGATCTTGTATATACGACGTCCTATCGTCTTAAAAGTCTCCTATGTCTTATTTGAGAATACGACTTAAGACATTTATCTCTCCTATTGCTAAATAGTACATACGACGGTCACAGGTCTCTTATACCGGTGTCGTATGTTGGAAACCAATTTTCGCCTTTAGAAATGTCAAAGTTATAATAAATAATTGAAGCTTGCAGCTACTCTCATCAACCAAGGTGTAGTAGGTTATAGGGAAAAATTAAAATTTTTTATAATTTTAACTTTTTTATTGTATCTTTTTAGGTCAAGTGGATTGCAATTATCACTTTCGGAAATGTTTAATTGTAGGTCCTGAAGATGGATAAACGTTTCCGAAAGTGATGATTGCAATCCACTTGACCTAAAAAGATACAATAAAAAAGTTAAAATTATAAAAAATTTTAATTTTCCCTATAACCTACTACACCTTGGTTGATGAGAGCAGGGGGGTCAAACTCGGTTTGTTTACATTTTTTCCATTTCAAGAGAGTGACGTCATGGAGTTACTCCTTTTGTAAAAAATCGTTCGAAACAAACAATTTATAAAAATTTATACACGGCATATTATTAATAAAGCAGTATAAATACCAGGATCCAAATTAGTTTAGTCCGAAACTATACAATTTGCAAATAAAACAAAATGAATGTGAACTAGGTTATAAACAGTCAACAATGCTGCCAAATAGAAAAATATATGCAAGGAGCAGCTTCATGACGTGGACCAATCAAAAACTGTGACCTGAAAATTGTTTGTTTACTAGTTTCTGGCCAACCTGTGTATTTAAAGACCTTGGATGAGAGTAGCTGCAAGCTTCAATTATTAATTGTCAACCTCATCAACGAAACGAATTCTTCAATACATTAGGGTCAAAGTTTTATTCTAACCTAAAAAGTGTTTGTGCAGTTTGTGTTTTGTTTTCAAGTGTTTAGTATGTTGTTTTGTTTGTTTCTCTTATTTATTTATTTAAAAATAAAAATGAATGAGTTATGTGAGACAATTTTAAAAGAAAAAGACTTTTAGTAGGTTATGAATGTTGTTCGATCTCACCGATTGGAGCGCCACTAGTCATCAAATATGACATAGAACAAATTTATTTTTGGTCCGTTCGTTAACTTTTGTGCTAAACTGTTTACGATTTAAGACATTTAGGCCAAAACACAAGATCATGAATACCCCTATTATTTATTTATTATTTCTTATTTATATATTTAACCAATATTTTGATTTCATTCGATTTAGATGGACGAATCTCTGGAATATTTGCAACTTGGCTACCCCCAAGCCCTGATGGAATTCGACATGTTGCTTTCCGAAAGTGAAAATCCTGATCATAGTTCAAGCAGTAAATAATAAATAATTATTTCCCCACCTATCTTTATAAATTAATTGATTTTCTTTTTTTTGTTTTTATTTTTTCTTTATATCTAACTATATATATATACGGACCCTGTTATGCAATGGTGTGTCAAAGACCAAGCATCGAGTTTTGAGAAAATCAACAATAAAGTTTTTTTGTTTTCATTGGATTATATATAATTTTTTTTTGTCAATTGTGCAAGTAACATTAAATATAAATTTTTTTAGGACATATTTCATAAAAAATATTAATTAAAGCATTTGAAACAATATTCCGTGCTTAACTCAATTTTTAATTTTTTGGTCTTTGACACACCATTGCATAACAGAGTCAATATATATATATAGCTAGCTTTAATAAAATAATTTTATTTTTGTTTATCTACAATAAATATCTTTTTTTTTTTCTAATGAAAGTCATTCGTTAAATAAGACTATGATTAAAACAATTATATATATTTCTTAATTTTTTTTCTTTTTTATTTCCTGTCATTTGGCGTTAGCCATTCGGCTCTGCCTTGTATATTTATAATTTATCTCTAGTATCATGTGAATATATATATATATACAAATAACAAATAAAATTTTATTTACTGTTTTTTACAATTTTCGTGTAATTATTTTACCAAAATGCTATTTTTAGTCTCATATGTTTGTAGCTCCTAGAAAGAATATTTTCTCTTCAAAGAAGTCGAAGCTGGAGCCTGAAGTTGTTTAAAATAACATTTACTGAAAAATGGAAGAGAAAAAAGAAACTGGGACATTAATTAAATCTATCTAAATTTCATAGACAAATTAAATTCCGGGGGCTCGCTGGTGTAGCGGGCTAGGGTATCGGCTTCTACAAAGAAGATCCCTGTTCAAACCCTGAGCGTGCGGGATTTTTCATTAAATGAAAATATTTATTTAATGTAAACAAATCCTCAAGCAGGCAGTGGATTGGAATATTGGATCTCACCACAATAGCCCCCAGGCAGTGCCGTAGCGAGCTTAATTCGCGCCCGGGGGATAATACCTTTTTAGCGCCCCCCTCCTCCCCATTCGAAAATCATTTTTTTTTTTTTTTTTTTTTTTTTTTGGAATGGGTGCATAAGGTCCGAAGACCTATAATGACCAATAGTCACATGCAGCCAGGAAGAAAATAAAAACAAAAGGAGAAGCATAAAGGGGAAACTCAACTGCGGGAACTGAGAAGATGCCTGTTGAGGAGGTTAGACTTGAAAGTCTGAAGATTGTAGGTTTTGGGGAAGATAGACGCAGGGAGCTTGTTCCAATCACGGGAGGTCATGGGGACAAAGGAAGAATGAAATTGTTTTGTTCTGTTAGTCGTGATCTGAACAGCATAGGGATGCTGGGAAGATGCCTCTCTTGTGTTCCGTGAATATGTTGCATTGGGTGGGATAATTGATTTTAATTCGGCAGAGCATTGACCATGGTAATACCTGTAGAAGAGAGATAGTGAAGATACTCTTCTTCTATGATCTAGTGACTGTAGGGATGCAGTAAGGGTAGAATCACCTATCAGTCTAATTGCACGCCTCTGTATGGCTTCCAAGGAGGAGAGAGCGTCTTTTGACGCCCCTCGCCAAAGGTGGGAACAATATTCAAGACACGGCCGAATTTGGGCTTTATAGAGGATTAGGAGTTGTTGGGAGGAAAAGTAACGCTTCGTTTTGAATAGGAAACCCAATTTCCTTGCGGTAGATTTAACCACAGAAGAGATGTGGTTGCTCCAGGAGAGATCAGATGTAATTGTCACTCCCAGAACAGAAAATGAATCTTTGAACTCGAGGCTATTATTGCTGTAAATAAGGGGAGGGCAAATCCTATTTTTTGTCTAGAAATTAAACAACATTGGGTTTTTTGGGAATTGAATTTTACTTGATTGAGGTTTCCCCCATTCCTCCAAGAGACCAAGATCATCATATAATATTATATGTAAAATATACAAAATTATTATATTACTCTGGCACTAAATTTAAAATATATTTTCCAGAAATCAATTATAATAAAAATAAAAATTATCCAGCAATTTTATTTTGTTTTGCGATCCATTTGGCTCCCCTTTGTGAGTAGCGCCCGGGGCATGATGCCTCCCCCTCGCTACGCCACTGGCTAAAGTTGGTTTATTTGAGAAAGAAAAACGGTAAATTTTCAGCAATTTTTTATTAGTTTATAAACATGTGCGTAATTAGAGAATTTGGCTGGGTGGGCATGGGAACAGCTATCCTCCGGAGGGCCTGGAAAGCCCCATATTTTCTCAATTTTTCTTGGAGCAGGGAGCTTTCTGGGGGGGGGGGGCATGCCCTCTCTCCCGGCAGCCCCCTAGTTACGCCCATGCCTTTCCCTCCCCTAACGCGTTACGTAATATGTGGACAACCCATAAGGTATTTATTTAAAATTTATATAATATTCGTTTATTTAATAAAAATTGGGAGTGCGGAGATTGCTAATAAAGAGAAATGAAAAAAAAAAAACTGTTTGAAAATTTTATATATACAGATAAAAGGGAAAATTTCAGAGAATATAGAACGATGATCCTTTTTACTATCATTTGATTGGTTGAACGGATGGTTTGATTAAAAAAAAAATATATATTTTTAATTATTCAATTTTAGTTGCATGTGAATATTCTCTAGGAAATTCTAAACTCATTACAAAAAATCCGATGCGAATTGGATGCGCCGTTTCCGAGTTATAGACATTTGAAGTTTCAGGGTTTTATTCATTCCCAATGTAATTATTTCCGGGCTCTTAAATTGACCAAAGGAGGGGAGGGCGGCGAGTTGCAGCTCCCCCCTCCCCTCCGCTCTGATTGTCGCCAGGCGCCCTCCCCTCGATTCTAAGAAATATTATTTATCTTTTTATAAATAATAATTTAACAGCTTTTAAGTTAAATTTTTTTTTTTTGGACATTTGGAAGAATTATAAAAATTGAACGAGAAAAAAAATTAATTAAGCAGTCAGAGAATATTGCCAAATAAATGATAATTATATGTTAATATTTAGTTAGATGTAAAATCTTTCAATTCTTCATCATCACACGGTTGTTATATTTATTTGAACACAAGCGATATCTCGATCTTGTATTACTGTAGAGTAGTTAAATATCAAAGTGTAAAATTTAATTTAGATGAAATTATTTGAGTACTTCAAACAATTTTCACAAAATATTACTGATGTACTTTTTAAAAGGGCATCTAAATAATTGATTTATATCAACGACAAAATGAGAATATACATTTTAAAGAGCATCTAAAAAATAATTGATTTATTAATTTAAAAAAAAATCGTTAGAGCGAATTTTGAGAAAATCGAAAAAAACTGAAAAACTACATCAGTAAAGTACTAGTACTTTTTGGCTGATTTTGATTAAAAGCTTATTTCCACGCCTCAGGGGGGTGTCTAACTTAAATATAAAATTTCACCCTCCTAGCTCAATTCCTTCATGCTTAAAATTGAACACACATAGGCGAGAGAATGTAAAAAAAAAATAGGGGGGGGGGCCGTGAGATATTTATTTGATTCCCAACGGGGCCGCGACTCAAAAAGTTTACCAAGCACTGAACTAAAGGTCTAAAGGGATGGATTTTATTATTTAATATATATATGAGAAATAAGCATCTCTTTGGGATTGAAGACAAAATATTTTGAAATTTCATTTTTTCTCAAAGGATTGAATTTTTTATAGATAAATATTGCAGTCTTTTATTCTTATAGTTAAAAAAAAGTTTCGAATAAAATTTTCTAAAAGCATAAAAAGATGAAATCAATCAATTTGGCAATTATTTCCAATGATGGGAGAGCATCAATTTGTTTTTTCTAATTCGATCTGCGCCCAGAGTGCAGCCAGGGAGCCTCGCTTCACTCTCGTCTAGGCTTTTCTTCACGCGCAGATTCGCTTTTCAAAAAGTCGCTATATCTCTCTTATTTTTCGTTGGATTTGTGGCAAAATGCAAAACTGGTCTTTTCAATCAATTATAAAGCTATAGACATTTTTTTATTTAACTACGACCACATAAAATGGGGGTTTATTAATTGCCTTTTACATCTTCAAATTTTAACTGCCTCTTTCATTTTCTAATTATCCTAATTTATTGTTTTTTAATTAAATAAACACATTTAGGCTTTGATATTGATTGAATAACTTAGTATATAAAATATTCAAGCAAAAACAATGAAATTTTAGTCTCAAAACGTTCTAAAAATGTTTAAAAATCGATTTTCCAAATTTATTTTGACATATTAATTTTTACTTTCTCTTAAAATTCAAAAATCAATTATTTTTTTGATGCTGTTCTCATTTTGCTTTCAAAATATTTTTTAATTCTTCATAAGTTTTCTAATTTTATTTTTTAATAAATTTATTTGTATAAAAAATATGCCTTTGTAACAGGAGTGATCAGGAGAATAGAATAGTATAGGAGTGTGTTGGCGCCTGGTTAAAAAAAAATAACCTCCTCTCTGTTTTTAATCTCCGGGTATTAATCATTGAAAATGTATCATATATTGTGTATAGAAGAAAATGTCTGATTTGTGCTGCACTCTTGTGGAAACTTTAAAAATTATACTTATAATTCTAAAAGTCTCCACAGGGTCGCAGCACTAATCAGCCTGACATAATATCCACTTAATTTTATATGACAAATTACCAAAGAATACCCGGAGATTAAAAACAGAGAGGAGGTTATTTTTTTTGTTGGCGCCAACACACTCCTTTACTATTCTATTCTCCTGATCACTCCTGTTACAAAGACCATAATTTTTAATACAATTTTATTAAAAAATAAAATTAATGAAGAATAAATTTAATAATAATCATTATATAAATATTAACAATTAACTAATTAAATTTGTTATATATATTCTTATAGTCAAAATACATTAAAAAATATTATATTTTCTAAATTAAGTACAAATTTCAAGATCAATTACTCCACAGATTTAATTACTACTATTATAATACTGAAAAACGAAATTCGTAGCGCCGTAATCATCTCAAAAATTTTATATTTTCTAAAGTAAAATTAAGTTTCAATGAATTGAAAATTTGAAACTAAATAGGTCTATATCAAGGGCGGCCCTGCCCTCAGGGAACTCTACGAGGAGAGGGACACAGATCAAACACAGGGAGTTGCTGTGACATCCCGTCCTGTGGAAGGGACGCAAAGAAGATTCCCTCTCAATGAGACATTCTTTAAAAGGAGTCGGTGCTGAAAATTAAAGAGAAAAAATTCAAAGGAAGGGATTTTAGGATTATTTCTAATCAGAAAAATTGAAAAAAAAAAAAGGAAATGAATAATTCAAGATATAATAATAAATATTTATTTAAAAAAATGAACCTAAATATATATATATATATATATGATAAATTTATATAATAATAATAATAATAATCAGACAATTCTGTATTCGTTTTGATTAAATTGATTATTTATTTTAATACAATAATACTAACAACTGGCACGCATTTCTCACAGCCAAGCAATGTTTAGATAACGTCCCTCAAAAACTCTTAGAATAAAATGTATATGAATAGGTAACAAAAATGAAATAGAATTAATTATTAAGAATAAAAAAATAGTTGGCAGTCTTAGAAAAGAAATACTAAAAATTAGAGATGAAACGAATCAGAAGTTCAAATTGTGAATTGGTAATCAAAATAATTTCGTTGTTCACGACAAGAAGCGAATCTTTGACACCAAGAACAAGAGGCGAGATTTATTCCTCTGAATTTCTATTTGACCAAGGTGTATATGTAGTTATAAAGGTTTCTGGATTTTTCCAGCTAGCAAGCAGCTAGTTGTATTTCAATTTATATTGATTGTTAGGGCCGACGTTTCGACATATCAATAGGGCCATCCTCAGGGGCAAGCCATTGTCAAGTGAGAGTCTAATTTGGATTATTAAATTAATAGTTTCTTGCCAATACGAGGGGGTGTCAAAAAATAACCTGGAGTGAAAAAAGAGCTTCGGGGCCGGCATTTTCAGAGTTTTCGAGAGCTAAACAACACAATTTTTTTTTTTTTTTGGAATGGGTGCATAAGGTCCGAAGACCTATAATGACCAATAGTCACATGCAGCCAGGAAAAAAAATTTCAACAGACTATCAAAATGGGGCTTCAGGAATTGGCCTGAACGCTGGAATCGTTGTATTTTGTCCGAGGGAGATTACTTTGAAGTCACTAATGGAATTTGAATAAAAGTAAGCAGAATTTTCTAGTAACAAAATGATTCGGGTTATTTTTTGACACCCCCTCGAATGACCAAAGGAAGATCAATATGTTGGCAATGGCTTGGCCCTGAGGATGGTTCTATTCATATTCGAAACGTCGGTCCTAGCACATTAATAAATATAAATTGAAATACTACTAACTCCAGAAATCTTTATAACTAATCTGAATTTTTAGTTATCCGAACGAATCCGTTTCAAGTTCCTTGGAGGCGATTGGAGCATTTTTTTTACGGGGCACAGAGTAATGCAAGAAGAACTTGAGAATTTCTTAATAAAATCTGAAAAAATGTTTTTAAATTGTTTCTAGAATGAAAGATTGGAAAGGAAAAATGCGCAATCTTTTCTTGTAAATGATTTTAATTATGCTTTGTTTTTTAATGACGTTTCCACAGTAGTCCTGTGCATCACCAGGTCTTCGGCAAAACAGTTTGATTACATGTCGACCTGGTGACGAAAGCGTAATTAAAATATTCTTTTTTCAAATACTATAAATTCCTAGAATTGGGGCCTTGTTGACAGGACTCGAATAAAATGTGAAAGAAGCAAACGTTGTAGGGGAAATCTAAAGTCAAATAAGAGACAGGCAGAAGCAAGGGAAGAATTTGAATTTCAATCGATTCATTTTATCTCTAATTCTAAAAATTTTAGACGGAATTTTATATCATTTGAAAGACTAAATAAAAACAAGCAATTTTCATCTGTTTTTAGAGCCCGTGACCCTTGGCTCAGCGAGAAGACATTAGCTACTCGTGCCTAGGGCCCCGAGTTCGCTTAAATATCTGTTTAAGATGAAGAGGATAGAAGTTACAATCTTGTTTTCATTTAATCCATCGCTTAAAAATAATAATATAAATAATAAAATAACGCCGGCCATTCACGATCGCTCCATCCGTCCAAATGGAGCGATGTCACTCCAAAAACTGACCGTGAGTGGGGAAAAACAAATGGATGTCGTGTAGTGAATGGATGACATCCATTTGGAGCGATGGTGAATGGCCGGCTTAAGTACTTAACGAGTTATTTGTCTTACTTTAAAGGCCTATAAAATATTTTCTAGTAAATCATTTCATGTTTATACTTTAATATGTAATTATAGAAGAAATTTATGGCGGTGGAAGTGGCAGAGAGAAATTTTTCGTATTTAGAAGAGATCCACCAACTTCCACCATCAATATAAATAATACTGTCCTGTGTCTTGAGTTGTCGGATGTAAATATAATCAACAAATGGTAAGAGAGACAAATACAGTAATAAATCGTTGTTGGTTTTATCTTACGAACAAATATAACAAAATTTCTAAAATAAAAAAAAAAAAACGTTTGCCGCGAAGTGGGAAGGAAGATTAATTGCCTTCATAACAACCGAGAGCCCTTCTCACAATCAATCGTTCAAAATTTTTTTAATATTATTTATTAAATGGAAATCTTTTTATTTTTATTTAGTTATGCAATGAGTATTTAAGGCATATCGATCAGAAATGCCTGACTTTCTTTGCCAGCAAAACCCGATATTTTTGTGAAAAAAAAATTAAACTTTTGAAGGCGATCCAGCTCCATATAATCCCGTATTAGAAAACTGAGTTTCTGTACTTTTGATATTTAATTTGATTAGTTTTTCCGGCTACTGCGTCGTAGTAAAAAAGGGAGGGTTCAACTTGTGTGTTATTGACGAGATTTACTTTAAATCGTTTTTTTTTTTAATGATTAACGAGTCAAGCAAAGAAAGAAATGCTTTTTTTTGTCTAGTAACGACAAGGTAGATTAAATACAATAATATATACAAATTTCAAGATAATGCAAAAAAAAAAATGATTATAATTTGTGACAAAAAATTAAATTTCACAAAATTGTATACTTTGATACCTTATCACACCAAAATAAGCTAATTGTCATAAATCTATTTTTTTTTTGGATATTTCGATCCCCATTGTGATAGAATCACAAAATTAAGCCCTGAAATCTGCGTTTTTAGCTATCCTGAGACGTGAAAAATATTATCAAACGTAGCTTGAGCTTTTTAAATTAAAAAATAAAAACAGGAGAAGGAGCAGGTGCAGCTAAAAAACAAAGTCTTCGATTTAATACAATTTAATGAGATGTTTCGGGTGAATTTCATCTACGCATCTTTGTTAAAAGTCCCGGAGATTTGCCCTATTGACCAACTCCGGGAATTTTAACAATTTTGAAGGACTGAAGATGGGTAGATGAAATTCACCCGAAACGTCTCATTAAATTGTATTAAATCGGAGGCTTTTGTTTTTTGGCTGCACCTGCTCCTTCTCCTGTCTATAGAAAAACAGCCACTGACTTCATTGATTTAAAAAATAAAAATAAATTACAAAGACCTTTTCTTCAGACCACCTAAATCATTGGATCAGATCTATACAAACATTCCTGACCTGGTGCATGTTAATTTTACAACTGAATCATTGTACACTGTCTTGTAAATGGTTGACAGATGTAGGGCACGGGACAAAATTGACATTTTTATTAAAACGACGGTACGGCCGAGAAATATAAAAAAAAAACCGTACTTAGGGTCACCGTCAATCCCCAGTTCTCAGAATTAGATACTCTCTAGAAATGTATATATATGAGGGTTGTTTTTTTTCAACCTCCGATAGGCAATAAAGTAAAGACGGGTGAATATAAAAAAAAAATGAAACTGTCCAGGTATCACTTCTATCTGAGTGATTATGTAGAGAAGTAACTTTGATTGTGCACTAACTTTTTATAAGAAAATCATTTTTTTTTATATTCACCCGTCTTTACTTTATAGCCTATCGGAGACCCTCGTAATATATACATTTCTAGAATCACACTTTGCATGGCTCACTTGTCACGTGTTAAAAAGGAGGCTACGATCCTCCTTCAAAAGTTCTTTTTTTCCTCAAAAAGATCTCCTTTTCCCCATTACACAATCTCTATTGTTTTGACGGCAATTAATTTCTTTTCTGACAAACATTTTATTTTTCATTTTCTGAGATATAAAAAAAAAAGCTTAGAAATCTTTTTTTTTTAATTCATACCATATTATATATATATATTAAAATTGATAAGATATTAAATTTCAAGATATGTTAAAGATAAAGAGAGTATCTAATTAATTCTTGATTTTCTTTTTTGACTTAAGAGAATAGATAACGATTTTTTTTTTTTTTTTGCTAGTTCTACAACAATATTTCTAATACTATTTAAAATTGATATAAAAATAACAATATGATTAAGAATAATGGATTTATAGTTTCTATTCGTTGAAAGATATTTATAGGATTAAAGAGCAACAGTTTAGTTGATTTGATAAGGAATATAGAGATAGAAGAATGAAACCAGCTAGACAAGAAATTCAAATTGTGTAAAAGACCCTCCATCAGTGCAAGGGCGGATCCAGAGGTGTTTCTCGGGGGGGGGGGGGGTAGGATCTGGTGTGACTCGTCGCACAGCACACTATTTTTTTTTTAATTTCGGTAATTTAAAAGCGCATTCTGTACTTGTGTGCCAGAATATAAATACACATCAAATTTTCAAGTATTAATTTTAAAAATTTTACATTAAAAATAAATTTTTTTGCGAGAAAAAGGTATTTTTTTCGAATCTCGGGGAGGGGGGGGGTAACTTACCCCCCCTTGTACCCGCCCCCTTGCATCAGTGTTATCTATCTGGGGGACGATTAACTGTCCATGTATCACTTTTCAATTTTTCTCTTTGTAACAATTCTTGATTTTGCATTTTTCAGAGGGTTCTTTAAAAATCCCGAAAACATGATTTTAGATATTCATTTACGAAGGCTTTTAGTGAAGAAAGCAAATTGATATCTCATCTTCATAAAAAGCTATTCTTAATCAAAAAAATACCCATAAACGACCATTTAGTGCCCTTTAAAATTGGAATTTCGAAAAAATTACGCCTAGGGCTCTAATGTAATCTGTATGCCAGCTTTCTTGGCCTTACAGTTTAGACTGTGCGATGATTGTAAGCCAGTCAGTGAGTTCTCTTTTATATATTGATAGATTGGAGACTGTGAAGAAAATTCATACAAAATTTATCAATTCAAATAGCGGGAAGTATCAAAGTATAACTGGAGAAGGAGGAACAAGGAAGAGAAAATGGTAATTAAGAAATGGAATATGGAATCAAGAAGAACTTGTCAAGATTTTGTATTTATATATAATAAAAGTGGAATAATCAAGTTCTGTTGTAGTAGGAGCTACGCAGAGGGTTCAATAACATCTTTCGAATTAGGCATGTGCCATCTAATTACCTCGTACCCGACCAGACAAGGTCCTGTTTGTAACTCCTCTTTACAGGATTCGGCTGTCGTTATACATTTTCATTTTGTTGTGTCATATACTGTTATATTTTAGCAACTCATGATTGTAAAAAAATATTTTATAATAATATAAATAAATAAATATAACGATGAAAGGAAATTATAGGAGACTAAGAAAGATTCAGCCCCCCCCCCCCTCCCCCCATAGTGATATAAGTTATGTTATCTGAACTTAAATTGTCTCCGAACATACTTATAACTTATAGTTCGATTTTAAAGATCCTCTGGGTACAATTCCCCAGGAGAGGATCAATTTAGAAATGGTCCATGCCCATCCCTCAGGCTCTAGGAAAGGAATCTCAGTCAAAACGTTCGACTTTGTTGAATTTTTGCGTTCCATTCTTAGGAGTATTTCGTTTATTTGTTTAGAATCAGCTGGTTTCATTCCCCTTCTTTATATTTCAATTTAAATCGTCTGTTGCTTCTTGATATATATATATTTTTTTTTTAAAATAGCTAAATTAGCTTTCAAATCTTTAGGCATTTTAATTTTGAATCTATCATAAAGATTAAAATCAGACGAAGAGAAGAAATAATTTACAAGCTTTAAGTAAAGGAGATCAAAATTGAGGGAGCTAATTAATTGTGAGTAGGCGTTTACATTCAGCATTTCCACATTTCCTATTCAATGTATTAATTTTATTATTGTCAGAATTATCTGCAACAGATACTGGAGCAACGTCATAATAATAATACCATCTTCAGGCCTACAATATAAAGTTTTTTTTGCTTGATGTATATCTACTTGGTTTTTGAACAAATTTTTTTGGGCAAAAAATACACTATATATAACCACAACATGTCACTTCTGACACTAATGACCGAAGAGAGAGAGAGAGAGTATATATAAAATCATTTTAATATCTTTATTTTATCTTAATCCTATTTTATTTTCTTTATGCTTTTAGACAATAATAAAACCAATATAAATTTAAACATTTCATCCAACACCAATATGAAATCCAGGTTGAATTTATAAATTTTTTTTTTATTTTTCCCCTCAGATCTCAAGTTTCGTTCCGCACGTCTTACTCAGAATGGAGAGTCTCAAATTTCCAGGTGGAACCGCAATATTTTATAATAGATCTCCCACATTGACTGTCTGACTAATGATATATAGATTGAAAATGTGAGACTTATCTTTCTAAAAGACCTGCGCACTTGGATGTGTCGAGAAAAATAAATATATATATATGTTGATAAGAGAAGTGGCTGTTCAACGATTAGAATGATTCACAGGAAGAGAGGATGTCAGCCAAAAGGAGAGCCTCTATCGAATAAACATCTCAATTTAGAAGAAGTTTCAGTTTTAATTAAATAAATCCACAATAATCTCTTAAGAACTGATGATGGATTTATTTAATTAAACTCGAAACGTCTTCTGAATTGAGATTTTTATTTGATAGAGGCTCTCCTTTTCGATGACATCCTCTCTTACTGGCTATCATTCTAAATATATATATATATATATATAGACTCTATATATCGAGGAATGGAGAAATAAAAACCAGCAGATCTAATTGCTGCCTTCCTTTTATTTAGCAGATATTTCGAAGCCCATCACCTTCAGTGCCGTGTGAATATTGAAGAAGAACGCCAAGCGATCAGCTACTTATTCACCAAATGTCTGAACTTGTAATATTTCTATTCTCACGGCTCTGCAGATCATGTGCTCTGGTTTTCACTACTCCATTCTTTCTTTGCATCCTAGATTCTTTAAATATATGTGTGTTTTGTTGTTTAATGGAAATGCTATTAATCTCCACTCCTAATTAATTAATTATTCAATCTTTGGGACTCCTTTACTTTACTTAAGCCTTTAAACAAATTTCTTCTCAACGAAATCATAAAACAACCAGAAAGTGGACGTTCTCGTAATACTTGATTATTCCTCAGGCCATCGGATTTCCTCTCGAGCCGAGCCGGAAAGATTCAAATGCGTACGAACTATTGTCTGAAGAGCTCGACGAAGTTTCGCTTCACTTTCAAGTTGTTGAGCAAGCGACGTGACTGAGGCTCGTAATTCTCGGAGTTGATCTCTTAAAGCATAGACTGTGTCCACCAAACTCCTGAAAAAGCAATTAATTAATTTATTTATTTATTTTTATATGAATGATTATTCATCATTGCTCTTACTTTTGTTGAATTCCTGTTTCAACTGGCAGAGATGCTCTGATACAGGCCACTGCAGTTTCCGTTTGTGATAGCGCCGTTGAACTAGAACTCGATTTTGTTGTTGATGATGTTTCGGGTTCATCTTCAAGGAGTTTCTCCTCTTCGGCAATCAGCAACTGTGGATGATCACTTGCTGTCGAAAAACACCCACCCAAATTTTATAGAGAAATTAAATCTAAATTTATAGACGTCCGATGCTAAAAGTATATATATATATTATATTGATTAGAAATTGGCGCTGTCTCCTCGCTTTCGAAGGACCGGACACTTAGGCCACCAATGTGGGCCCCTTGTGCCATATATATATATAATAAAATTATAGATTTCTTTCTAATTGACGATCATGAATTTCTACAACTTATTTTTTTTTTTACCTAAGATTCATGTCTTTACTAGGCGTTGGCAACGCGTGGGTCCGAATTACCTACCGAAAGAACAAATTTTCCTTTGACAAATTAACCATTTGAAAAATTCACATTTTTCTTCTTTTTAGACATAAAAAATAATGAGAAAAGTAGAGTTATTTTTCTTATTTGAAGCAGAGGCATCACTTGGGATGGAGGATCAAGCGGGGAATTCGCTCCCCCCCCCACCACGGTTCTGATCTATTCTAAATAAAATAAATTTATTTCAAAATATACATAAATATAAACTATAAAAAATTAAAAAAATAATTTAATTAAATATCGTTTGGCCACATTTGGGATTTTTTAAAATTTTAAAAAATAGTTTGTCCCCCCCCCCAAGAAAAAAGTTGAAATGACGGGGGAGGGGGCCCCCCCCCCCCCCCCCCCCCCCCCCCCCCCCCCCAGGCGCCCCCCCACCCAAAAAGAAGAAGCAGGGGGGGGGGGGGGAAAAAAAAAAAATGATTTTTTTTTTATAAAATAAAAACAAAAAAAAAACCCCCCCGAGGGAGCCCCCCCCCCCCCCCCAAAGCTAGTTCGCCGCTGGGCGCCACTGATTTGAAGGCTCCCAGCTTGAGGCGATTCCGCCCATTTCCAAAGTAGAGTTTATAATCCCATTAATTCCTAATTGTGCCAATCATCAAAGAAATTAAATTTATTCAACTCAAACAAAAAGCAAATGAAATTTTTGAACTTTGGAGGAAGCTAAAATTGGTGCACTGTCCTACATATTATCTATGGAAGAGGAAATTGGAAGCCTGTATTAAGCTGATTTAAGGGAAATAGAGCGAAATCAGATAGGAAAAAAAAATGATAATATATTTGATTAAGAAAGGAGGCTGATGATATTTGTTTAAAAAAAGAAGATGGGAGGTAAATCTAAAAATAAATGTGAAGAGACAAGGGTGGAAAAAACAGAACTAGAAAAAAATAGCTTACAGAAGAATTCTTCAAAAATTTGACTATGTTATCTATTATTTATATTTTTTTTTTTTTTGTTTGAGGGGATTTTTTATTATATATATATTTTTTAATTAAATAAATTTTTTTTTTATATATATAGTTGTTGTTTATTTTTTTTAAAATTTTATGTTTTTTTAAAATTAAAATTTGGTTGGGAAGTAAATTTTTTAAAAAAAAAGATTTTTAACCCTTCATTTTCAATAGAAAATAGACTTACACCACTTTCAAAATAAACGGTCCATAAAATAAAGTTGTTTTGTAGACATAAAATAAACCAGCTCATGTGGGGATGGGTTCGACTATTTGTTGTTTAACAAATAGCTATTCGTATCAAGCTCGGATCAATTATTCACCACAGAAACATCGTTTAGAAAGAAATCTATTTACTTAGGAGTCGATTGCCCAAATTATCATTAAAAAAAAAATAATATTAGTAAAAATATGTTGTATTTTAAATTTAATCGGTAAATACAATGATATTCATTTATTTAAAACAATTATACATTTATTGGATTGATCAACTATCATATACATAACAATGTTCAAGCAACAAGACCTTATAATCGGTCCAAGTAAATATATACTTTATCTATCTAACATTGTAAATATCATCATCATCCTTCATATATATATACGTATATAAAAAATATTCGAGATAGCTCATCACATGGGTGCGAATGATATGTCTGTATTTTTGTGACCAATTGGCACAAACTTGGCACTTTTTCTCTTCAAAGATTTCGATTCTTTGGCAACAAAAACAAAAAGTCTTTGGCTGGCAAGCATACAATTATTACAATTACAACAATTTTTACTACAAAATATATACCATCTATTTTAGAATATAACATTAATATAATTTTTATAAAAAGTTATATGATATAAAATATTTATTTATTTTTTTTTTTAAATAAATCTCTATTATTAATAATGATAATAATTTAACATTAAATGAAAACTAAAAAAAGTGTTTGTGTTGATAGATGGGGCCATATAAAGGGGTGAGATGGTCTCAAATACTTTAATGTCCATAAATTAAGGGATTTTTGCATCATTATATTAAAGATATGCGTCCCTATGCGTCAGCACCGCAAACAATTGACTTCTCGGGACGTGTACTTGTCTGAAGAGAGCGTCCATGACTTTTATAGCAATCGTGTGAAATGATTTCATTCAATAAATCCCTTAATTAATGCACACTCCTTCCAGGGAGTTGAACTCGGGATCTCCAGTCTAATCATCAAAGGCTCAACTCTAAATTTCTCGAGAAAGAAGACTGATAGAAAATTGTCCAATAACAGCGCATGCCGTCGCTTTTATTTATCTGTGAACTTAAAAATTTGTGAAAAGAAAGGTCAAGAGTTGAAAAAAATGAAAATAACGTTTCGGTCCTAGGTTTTAGAGCATCACTGTGTCATTTAATATTTAGTTCCGAGAAGATCGAGTGGGAGCTCTTTGATTTTTTCTTTTGATAAAATTTGAGAAAACTAAAAAAAAAAAAATCAGTTGCTTAATTTCATATTGGTACCGGAAATAGAATATATTTAAAATTTGAAAGAAATCGTCAAAGCGAATATTGGGAAAATTGGAAAAAACTAAAAAAGTACTAGTACTCAAAAGTTTTCCAAAGACGAGACCTAGCGTTATTTGTTTTGTATACCGCAAATAGTAAATATTTAAAATTTAAAAAAAATAGGAAAAAAAGGAATTTCGAGAAAAATGTAAAAAACTAAAAAAGTACATTAGTAGAGTACTAGTACCCGAATTTTCTCAAAGATGAGGCCTAGGGCAATTTCATATTGGTACCGGAAATAGTATATATTTAAAAATCGACCAAGTTTCCTTCCTTGTAGGCTATTTATTCTTGATTTGATCTTTAGTTTGAAGATCAATAATTCCCATTTGAAACTGAGTTGGAATTTCGGGAACATTGCAGTCAAAAGGATTTTGATTGTAAAAGTAAAATTGTATGTAAATGTTCCCCAATTTTTATTTTTAATAAATTTAAAAACCCTTTTTTTATTATTTATAATTTTTTCATTTTTTTTCCGATTTTCGACTTGAAAAATCAAAAACATCCACGGGCCGGATAAAATTATCTGCCAGACCAGGTTTGGTCCGCGGGCCGTAGTTTGGACACCTCAGCTTTTATCTATTTTTATTCTATTTTATTCCTTTTCTTATTCAGAAATATCGAAATCAAAATGTAAGATCCTCTGTACCCCCTTTTTATGGCTTTTCTCCATTGATAACAAATTTTTCTATATATTTAAGACCTAATTATTTTTTAACAATTTTCTTTTTTTAAAGTTTACAAAAAATATATTTACATTAGTATTCAAATATAATAATAGGTAATCCTAAACATTGAGGATTATCTGTATACAATAGATTGATTTGATTGATTTATTTATTAAATAAATAATTAAAGATCACAGATTTGGAAATAAAAATTTCCTCTATAATATTTTTTTTTTTTTTTTTTTGTTTTTCTAGTAAGATTAATTAAACACACACGCACAAAAAAAAAGTGATTAGGGGGCAATTTGGTTGATTATTTAAAACAAGCGAATTTCTATTTGGTTAGTTTCAAATCAACACTCAGCATGCAGATTAACAAAAACAAAAAGGACCAAGACTACACAAAAAATCCACACAATAACACAATTATAGGGGAGGGTTATTTTTTGTGAGGGGAGGAAGGGAGCAACTAATTGAATTGCTTATTGACCAATAGGAGCATAATACCTTAACTTAAATGCGGAGGTGTAATCGTTTAAACAAAACTAAAGGAGACCCAGGTTTAAACCAAGGAAATCTAATTTCTAATTGAGAACCCTCAAATCAAGTTGTTTATTAACTCAGGGATAAAAAAAAACAAATAAATGTTCAAAAATCCCTATCAAACATTAGATCACTGCTTTTGAATGGGTCCTAGTTATTATTTGAGTTGAGAAACACTGCATTAGATATTGAAAGATGCTGGAATAGTTGATGAGGAAATAAAAAGCTTGATTATTTCATTTTTTAGGGCCCACTAGGCTGATAAACCCTGAATCAAGACCGAAAAGGCAGCTGAAATGAAATAATCAATAGCTTCTATTCTTTTAATTTCCCCACTCATTAGATCTCAAAACAAATAGAAAATTTAGCGGAGAGCACTATTAAAATTTTGTCTTTTTTAGATTAAATTTAGTTCAAGTTAACTCATCCGGGCTGTAATTATGAATTGATGTAGGTGTTTAGAACAGAACAGTCCGAAATGATGGAAATCATTGGAATATATAGTTATAATTGTCAAAGATCTCAAGCCTCGACCACAGTGCAGCAAGCCTCCCTCAAAGAGATGAAGATCTAATGCAAAATCAAATGAATAATATATTGCAATATACCCAATCACCTTGTGTTTTGAGTTTTAATTTACCAGAGACCCCATCCGCTTTAAGTGGATCTTCATCTCATTGGGGATGGGATGCTTCACTGTGACCGAAACATGATGGGTCTTGAGATATCGCCTGCTGAGAATGCTGAGTGACAAAAGTCAATTGGAGAAAAGGCTTTTGAGTTTTAAATACTTACATTTAAATAGTAAAAGAATTTAATTTTCGGTTTAACTGTGGTTTATTTGTAAACATTACAACGTATCGGCCACTCATTCTGTGGCCTTCTTCAGGTACAATTCAGCTAAGATTATAAAGGTTGTTACATCTGTGACACAAGCTGAATTGTACCTGAAGAAGGCCACAGAATGAGTGACCGAAACGTTGTAATGTTTACAAATAAACCACAGTTAAACTGAAAATTAAATTCTTTTACTAATGATAACAACTGTGAAAGCCTAAACTCCAAAATTACATTTAAATATCCGGACAACAAATGAATAGGCCAGAATCCATTGCAAAGAATGGAAATATATTTTCGCCACTCAGCATTCTCAGCAGACGATATAACAATAAATATACAATTAATCGATTTCTTTAACTTCAAATTGACCCTCGGGCTTGGTGTAGTTGGTAGCGCGCCTGCCTTGTATACCAAGGGTCGCGGGTTCAGATCCGAGGCAGTCCAATGATTTTATTTAAGAAAAATAAATAGAATAAGAATGCCTGGATCCTAAATATGTAAATTAATTAAATAACGGTTATCGTATAAAGTCTTATATGGCCTGAGTTGCCGAAAAGACTGTGTGAATGGGAAAAAAGTGTGAGTGTTTTTTTATAAAAAAAAAAAAACTCAGACTGCTCTGATTTAAACACCTAGACATAAACAATTAAAGTTAATATTTAGTTTCCCTTGCTCTTTGAATTTAAGGTAATTTAAAGGGCCATTTTGAGGGGAGACATTTAGAGGGTAAGCAACGTGAGGTTCCTAATAATGTGGATGATGGCGATGTTGGGTTGGGCTTGGAGGTTGTGTTTGTGGCGCGGGCGGCGGCGTTAGCAAAGGTGGCACGCAACCAAGCCAACGCCGCAGCCGCGCTTGACCCAAGTCATTCCCAAGGGGCTGCCTCACGCAATGCTGCGCAACACCAGGACACGGCACGACGCCGATGCTGCACCCGGGGGATTCCCGGGGGTTCCGGGCTAGGCGTCGGACTATTGGGGGCTAGGCAGAGGATAAGGTTGTTGGAATCAAAGCAAATCAAAACAAAAACCCACGTGTAATACCATGACCACCACCACGGAGAGAAAGAGAGAGTGGCAAACACCCACGAAGCCATCACCACCAATCATGGAACAGAGATGAGAAATTCGCTTGGTATCAGAACTGGAAAAGAGACTAGAATTAGATTATTAACTATTCAAGATAGTAGAGCCTGAATCCCCTCCTCAAAAAGGATATAATAATAAAAGACAGGCTGATTTTCTATTCTAAATTTCATCTTCGTTGTTAAACCAAATCAAGATTCCCTTCCCCAAAACCAAAGTTCCTAAATACTGTATAATGAAAAAGGACTTTGCATTTCTTCCCTCCCCTAAATTACGTATTCTTTGGGTCCGTTTTTGACACAAATAAATAAAAATAACTCTACTATATGTTATATTTTTTATAACACTATTGAAAATTTAAAAAATCTATCAATGGAATTTAAAAAATAATTGTCAAGAAGCCATTCAAGTATTATGTAAACAAATTATTATCTGTTTTAGAATCCCCCCCCCTCCCCCAGCATTACATTTTTGATTGTTTGTGTTTGGATTCATTTTTTTTCTGCTAGTAAAAATCGGTAAATATTTTTCTCTTAGGCTGAACGCATACCAATTGAGCAAAAACGTTTTCGACTAATCGTGCCTAAAACTGTTTTTTCAATGCTTTTCTATGGGTCAACGCACACCGAGAAGGCAAAACACAATTGGACATGATTCGACATCATTGTACAAAATGTTTTGCCATTGAGCGTTTTGCTCAATCGGTGTGCGTTGGCATTGAGTAAAACGTTTTGCTCTTGGACAGAACGTTTTGTCCAAAAACGTTTTCCTCAATAGGTGTGCATTCAGCCTTAGGGTGCTTAAATAAGCGGTTCATTAACCCCTATCCTACCTTTTGTCAACAATTTTAAGCAAATGTAATCCCCTCCACCCCCTAAACTGCTTATATAATGCTTGAATGGCCCCTAATGGGAGGAACTTTCAGCCAGCGAAAGTATATTTTGCATAATACTACGTTTATCGTTGATATTTCAGTATTTTCTAAATAAGACAATCATAAGCCGCTCCCACCGATTAATAATAATGCTATTCACATTGTTATGGAAGTATCTACAATAGAATGCAAAATATTCTTTCATTGACAAACCTACCCATTAATAATTATCTTAAAAAATAAAATTTTTATAACCATTTAGATATATATATATATAAAATATATTAGATTTATTTTCTTTTAAATAATTAGAATATATTACTTAGTCAACATTTTTAAATAAAATATATTTTCTAACCAGAAAAATGGCGAAGGATTTAAGTCAAAGAAAGTGTCTAGGTGTGTAAATAATTTTCATAAAACTCTTTTATTCTTGGCTGCATGTGACCACTGGTCATTAGAGGTCTTCGGACCTTATGCATTAATTCCAAAAAATAAAATAAAATAGATATAATAATTTAACTAGTAGCAAAAAATATATCAATCTATTGAATGTAGGAAGATTAATTTGTATGAAGGCCAAGGTAGTGGTGGCTTATACAATATTTATTATATTAATTATTATGTTGATTTTATTTTTGGCTGCGACTCTAGCTAACAGTTTCAATGGCATCCCACCATCATCTTCAGGCCTAAAAATTAGATTATAGAAAGTGTACAAAATTTCCTAAATTAAAGTTTTACATTTCTGATATATTTTTTATTTTAATTATAGTTACCAAATAAAATCCTGTCTCTTTATATTTATTTTATATCAAACACGCAATGCCGTGTCTGATTTTGATGCCTCATTCAGATATGAAATTTTTATATTAAGAGACTACTTTGAAGTGTTTTCTGCAAAAATGTACATACATTTGTCACTTAATATAAAAATTTCATATCTGAATAAAGCACACGACATTGCGTGTCGCAGCCAAAAATAAAATCACATAATAATATAATAAATATTGTTTTTATAAGCCTTCAAACAAATAAATCTTCCTGCATTCAACGGGTTGATTATACAAATTGTTCAAAACCACATTTAGTAAAAAATACATAGTATAGTATTGTTTTTTTTTTTATGTTCTCTGTTTTGTATTAAAATAAGTAAAAATACTTTCTCTCTCTCTATATATTTCATATACAGGGTAAGAGAAAGTAAAAAGGGGAGTTAAGAATGTCTAGAGCAGGACTTCTTAAAGTGGTGGGTCGTGTTTTTTCCGTGAGGGAGGAGGCGAATAAAATATTGATATAATAATAGAATATATATATATGTACTGTATATTTGAAGTTAAATCACTTCTCTGATTCAAATCCTTCTTTTCTCTCTCTGGTATTCTTTATTTAATAAAATATCTTTTCATATTTATTATTATATATATATAAAATAAATATTTTATTTCTTATATGCGACTTTGGTTTATTTTTGGGGGTCCAAACCCAATAATAAATATTTTTTAATAAATTATAAATTAAGAGTATCTGAAAGGATAAATATAATATAATAATGCATGGCCAAAGAAGAAAGAATCGAACTTTATTATTTGTCCATGCCCTAATAGAGATTATTCTAAAAGCCAACTAAGAATGTGCTTGCGGCCTGTTTTGGAGCCCTGAGACGAGGAAGTATTCCGACCAACCGAAGTGGAAGACGCAGCAGCAGCAGCCCCTGTGCTTGAAGGAGAAGACGTGATGCCGACCGGAGCTAGAAGCGCAGTCGACGTTGGCGTCGTCGCCGTCTCAGGGGGGGCTATGCAGACACGCGCTCTCAACAAAACCTAATCAACCCTTAGTCCCACATTCCAAAAAATAAAAGCCAAAATATTTGACACCGAAATGATATTAAGCCGTGCTGAAGAAGAGACACAGCTGCTTGCTTGCCAGCCAACATCCAAAAATAAAAAAAAATAAAAAAATATAGAGGAAAATTAAGCCGTGCTGCTTGTCATGGAATTTAAATCAATATTTATATATATATTTACACAAGAGATTGCCAACAAGTGCCAACAGACAATCAATCATGCACACTGCTTCTGTGTCCGGTATTGGCCGAGTCACACAAGCCAATTCGAGTTAGAACACCAAAGTTAAAAAGATTAAGAATTAATTTTATTAGACCCTTAGAATTATCCTAAAACAACCCAATATATTTTTTTTTATTTAGTATCCAGTTAAATGAAGTTTTTGAAGGAGAGTACACCTAAAAGAAGAAGCTAAGCAAAACAGTTTTTTGTTTTTAATAATAGAAATTAATCAGATACTTACCAGCAGTGGAGGCAACCGTGAATCGTGAATGGCTTGCAGAACGACAATATGCTTCAATTACTCGAAGAACTTGAGCATCTTCTTCAAAACTTCGTGCAGAAGTAGCGTCACCTTAAAAAAAAAATACAATTAAAGTTTGAGAAAAACTCTAAATCAGGTGTTTAATGATTAACACGTTCAGGCCGGCTCTAAAATTTGTATATTTCTCCATGGGGTTGCGCTCTAATTCATTGTTTTGATTTATCTAGCGCCTCCTATTTTCATTATTTGTTTCTATGGGTCGGCGCTTTTGAATTCAAATGATCGTACTCATGAGAGAATTATTTTGATTATAAATTCATTTTTACTTTTTGCCTAAATATATGTTTATATAGAGAGAAAGCATTGTATTCATTTCAAAAATTTGATTGTGAAAATACACGTTTTGAGACCCCCTTAATATAAAACAAGAAGTAAATGGGCTACGAGGTTTTAGAGATATAGAAAAAATTAAATTTTAATAGAAAATGTGCTCTAAAACTGCTGTTATTTTGAATTTTCTAAATTTGTTTAAGGTTAAAAATATGCAGTTGAAATATATGGATGGTGCCTCACATGAATAGTACAGAAAAATCTAATTTTTTCAGTTTTTTAACTTGTGCTATGTATATATATATATAGTGAATTTCATATAAGCTTAGAGGCCAGCTACAACTCCGAATTTTAAATTCCCGGATGCAGCCTGATCCGCCTATCATTAACTTATCAATTTAACAAATAAGAAACAACAGAATTCAAAAGAAAAAAAAAAAAATTAAAATTTATAAACGAAAGAGCGCAAAGAATTTATAAAATTTACACAATTGCACGATTAATGTGCTTCTGGAAGTTGCAGATGGAGGTGCATATAAATTGATAAAATAAAGATTTTATTTTCAGAATTTTATTGGATCTGACGAGCAAACTGCAGTACATTGATTTCGGTCGATTATTCAACCATCATCAGGTCTGATGATGATTGAACATTGATGATGATCAGACCTGATGATGGTTGAATAATCGACCGAAATCAATGTACTGCAGTTTGCTCGTTAGGTCCAATAAAATTCTGAAAATCTTCTTTCTTTGCCTTAATCCAGCGATGGGGGTCGTCGGTGGGAGTTTTCGCGACCGGGAAGGAATAGAAAAGGCTGACCCGTCGCACGGTCTGACGCCTGTTGAAAATATAGAAGGAAAGAGACTGATATGCAAAGAAAAGAAGTACTGCCAGTCCCAGCTAGGGTAGCTCGTGGTCGCCATCCACGTACCCACAAGGTGTGGGCCCCTGAGCAAAATAAAATATTCAAAATAAAATTTTATTTTATCAATTTATATGCACCTCCATCTGCACCTGCAACTTCCAGAAGCATAATAATAGGCTAATCATCTATTTGTGTAAAATTACGATAAAATTTATGTCAGAAATTTGACGACGCGCAGCACAAGTGGAACCAGGCAATGGTGTCATTTCGAGAAATTAGCCAGTTGCCGAGACCATGTGGAGCTTCACTTCTTGTGAAGTATCATCTCATATGAATGCAAGCACAAGTCCAACCGCAAGATTCGCCAGGCTTTATATACTGTGTAGGCCTACGGATGATTTTTGTGAGCACATGTGTGAGTGAGCACGGATCAAGACCCAACTCGGGTGAATAGAATTTTAATCGGACTAAATCGCAACGTTTTTAAGGTGACATTTGGAACCTGAATAATAACCTCTCTGCTCATCATCAGGTTAATATGCGCATGTTTTCTATCGATGACGATATATCTATTGACAATAATTATAATAAGTATGGTAGCGATGAAAAGTGGCTGTAGACTTTAAATTGGATATAGGAGACGCAGCCAAGGAAATTAAAGTTTTTTATCTTAAAAGATAGATAGTCTCAATATCAGTACATAAAGAGCTAAAAATCTGGCTTGACCGTCGCACAGCACACAACTTTCTCTTGATTAAAGTTTTTTTATTTAATTTCTTTAGCTGCGTCTCCTATATCCAATAATAAGTATGTAAGATAAAGCAACTCACTGTTCCTAATAGCGGTGGCAGAGGTGGCAGAAGAGTTCCTGCCTCCGGGTGCAAGACAAGGCCTAAGAGGAGGGGCTGGTCGTAGACAAGACATGGTCCAGCCTCGGCTAGTAGATGATCTGCTAGGTTCTCCTCGGTGAGGAGATGACGGTCTCAGTGGTACTGCTGGGGGCGGTGGTGGAGGCGGCGGGGGTGGTGTTCCCGAAATGCTCACGGCCCGTGGCGGTGGCGACGGTCCCGTCTGGAAAATTCACATTTCTATTTTATAAGTGCAAAATAAAAAGGAAAATAAGAAGGAGAAATAAGATTGCGTATTTTTATAAAAAGTAAACTTGGTTCATCATCTAAGGATTAATAATCTGATTACTTTGAAAGATATATTTAAATATACTAATTAATTTAGTTAAACATGAAATTTTTTATCATAGGATTTCAGACAAATTTTTAACTCTATCATAGCTTATTTAGTAGTATTAGATAGTTTTACCTGGCATATATATATATATAACAGGTTAATATTAAATAAAAGATTATTAGAAGATAAAGATAAAATAAAGGCTTTTTCTGACCGAAAATCGTTTGTTTACACCTTGTGACAAGATAATTGCTTTAAAGTGATATTGTATGAGAAGCGTCGATTTATTTGGAATATAATAATGACTTTCATCCCCTAATACACAAGGTGAAAATAAAAAATTTTGGGTCAAAAAGAAGTTAAATTTATTTTTATTTTCTAATGGAATCTACAGTCTTCCTATTGTACCTTCTCCAAAGTTTTTTATTCTTATATTTGTTTTCCAATACCAGTTCCAATCAATCACTGAGCATGTAAAATTTTATTTATGTTAATATAATGATTTTTCTGTTCAATATTATATAGATTTCATTAAAAAAATCTTTAACTTAAGTGTATGTTTATTTGTAAGTGGGGCAAGCGGCTCCCGGGAATCGAACCCAGGATCTCCAGCCTTTCCGGGGAGCTATTCATAGCACCAAGCCACCGGACCCTCGCCCAACACCAACAAAATCTCCCTTCCCTATATATGCAAATTGACAGTGCATTTCTCTAACAAGTTTATTACAAATATTATTTGTTATATTGTTAAAATTCACATTTATATATTATATATATAATATTGTGATGGTTTAACAAGTTTCTTTTATATACAAATGGAATTGATTATGACTCCGAAATAAAATTTCAGGAAGGTAAAAAGGCCATTTCTCTGGGGATGTGGCCGTTTTCAAGTCGAATGGTCACTAGAATGCATTTATTCAATAAAATGAGTTATTAAAAAAAAATGGAGAAATGTCCTTTCCAACAGATCAATTCAATTACAGTGTTAAGACTTTATTATTGATCCCAACGAGTCGTCGGTTCGGAGAGCAAACACCTTATTTAAGTTCAGAATAAAATTTATCATACGTTTCATCTTAAAGTTAATAAAATTCAAATTCGCTTGAGAATATTAATTTTAAAAAACGAGTTTGCCTTTCGAAACTATGACTATTAATTATTAATAAATGCTCTTGTTATATTTATTAGGACTACGATTCAATTAGGATTGTTTCTTCTTTTAGCATTATAATCATCAAATGGATCACAATTCTTATTACTTTTGAATTTAAGATGCAATAAAAACTTTTTTTGGGCAATCTTATTTCTCCTATAAATTGTTATTATTTTTATTTTGTTCATTCTCTTCTTCGAACACGAAATAATTTATGAATGTTAGTTTCAAACTCAAGATGTTAAAAAAAAAACAGAAGCTATAAGGAGTGAGAGGCCCAAAGAATCAGAAGGGACCTCAAAGAGAGAGAAAAAGAGGTGGGGGACGGGGGAGGCAGCCAGGCAAGGCACACGCACAAACACGCGCACAAACCGGCCAAGCCTTCAACAGCATCGTGCCAATCAAGCACCGCCCTTTTATATCTTTTAATCTAAAATCTATGTTTGTTTTTTTTTTATTTCAATTAGATCACCTCAAGCATTTTAAAAAGGGGTAGCAAAGATGACTACCAGAAGCATTTTCATTCAATACTGTTTCTTTGGAATTTAGATGGTAATTTTGGAGAAAATCTGGTGTGACACGTTCGATAAGTTTTGTGCTGTCACATCAGATTTTTTGAATTAAATATATAGATATAAGTAAAAAAAAAAAAAAAAAAAACAGTATTCAATAATCAAAGGATTAAAAAAAAAAATGTTTTGAAAGGAAAGTTGATTCGAAAATAAAGCGGAACTTGGAGAAGTTTTCGTCGTGCCAGCATTTGTGTGCCTTGCCTGACTGACGAGCCCAAGCGGCTGGAATGCGCGTCTTGTGCCACCAATGAGCGTATAAGCCCGCCCTGTAGATTCCCATCGGGGCCGGAAGTGGCGCAGGTGGGGGTGGCGGTGTCGGTGGAGGCGTTGATGTCGCCAATCCAGAATCCGATGTCCTACAGGATACACTTTGCACTAAACTAACACAATAAGCAGTTGCGTTAGGATCAGCTGCCGCAGCTCGGACAGTCCTAATTGATGTCTCTGATCCATGGCTATCCTGTCGCAAATCGACAAACTCTGGCCGATCTTCACTATCACTATTCGTTGCCGGAGTGTTCAATTCAAGGCCAACATCTAAACTATAAACACTTGTACGAAGAGGTTGATTTGATTCTTCGTTATTTTCTAATTGATCTAAAGTAAATAAAGAAGCGGTGAGGGCAGGAGGAGCCGGAAGTGCTGGGGCAGGAATGGCCAAGGAAACAGCGTGTCGTTGCGGCGTGATTTGTGCTTCCAGTTCCGGGGGCAAACTTTGATATCTCCCGACAGCGTGACAAGCACTGTATAAATCCTGTTCACTTAAACGGGGCCGACGGAGAGTCCGGGAGAGCGAAGGAAGGGGAGAGTCTGAATCAAGTCTAGAAAGATCCCAGCACCCAACCGCTAAATTCCCACTCTGCGGGGTTTCGAAACTCGATTGGCCAGACACTGAGATTAACGGCGTTTCTAAACGATCTGAACACTCAATATATCGAGTAGAGCAATAACTCTGAGCTTTTGGAAGTTCTATGCAATTCTCGAAATTCAGAGAAACTGATTGTGCCACTTTGATATTGTCTTCGGAGGGGCTATAATAACGAATATACCCAAGAGGGTCTGTGTCACAGCTTCCTTCATCTGAATCCTCCTCGTCTTGAGCATCCTGACGAATAAGTCTGGACCGTGATGGAGATGAATCAGGCGTTGAGGGAACGAACGACATTTTTGCGTCTTGAGGCTCAGGGAATATAACACATTCAACACGATGAGATCGTCGAATTCGAATGCCGAGTACTCGGATCACTCGAGCGGCGTCCATTAATTCTGGATAAAGTAATCGTTTAAGTACGCCCCTCGTGAGAATACCGGCGCGGACAAGTTGAGCGAAATGATTGGCCAGGCCGGCGGCATACGGACTATCACTTACATGGGTCGGTGTAGTCGAAGCTGACTGACTTCGGACAGCTCGAATTTGCTTCTGAAGGAGATCCACCCAAGAAGTTTGATCCTCTCGTGTTTGGCAAATTGCAACGATCTTTTCAATAAGAGGACCTGAAAAGATAATAACAAATATTAGTTTACGAACTACAGTATACCAAATAGAATGATTTCTATTTCATTACCTGTTATTTCAAATGCATTTTTATAATTTTCAGTATCTTCCAGTTTGTTTATTGATATGCCAGTCAATGGTAGTTTGCCCTTAAATTTAAATATTTATTAATATCATTAATATTTTTTATTATTATTATTTTGGCAAAAAAATAAATTCTTATTTTTTTAATCGCTCAATTTTCAATCATACAAAATTTTTACGGATATTTCAGCCTCATCCCACAGTTTTGATTTCTCGAGCAATAAAAAAAATGAAAATTTATTCTCAACTGATTAATTTTCTTAAATGAAATTTTATAAACAATGAAAATAATATAAATTTTATTAATTAATTTACAGATATTTGTTTCGAGGACCTTTATTAACTTCATTATATTCCAGCAGAAAATTGATTTTAAAATTGTATTAATATATTCATGGGCGTACCCAGCGAGGGGCAGGGGAGCAGCTGCCCCCCCCCTAGAAGCAAGAAAAAAAAAATTAAATGCTTATAAAGTGATAAAATGAAACAAAATTAGATAGAGCGATAGCGACGGGGACTCGAGGGTTTTTATGCCTTTAATTCGAAGGCTTTTCCCTATATATATATTATGAAAAAGCTACGTCACAATCTGGACAGCCATGATCAGCCCCCCCCCCCTGGACGACCATGATCTGCCCCCTCTAGATTTGATCCTGGGTACGCCCTTGAATATATTATGGTTATAACTTATACTTTATGAGAAACTAAAAAATAAATAATCATATTACAATATATGTCGTTTGACAAGCAAATGTAAACGTAGAAATATATAATATTTTATAAGGATAGCGAATAGCAGCCAGAAAAAAATCAAATCAGTCAAAAAATTAGATCAATTTTTATCAGATTTATTTGATCGTCGACGTTTCGGACGCCAGTCGCGCCCTTCCTCAGGACCTATGATCCCCTCATTTCCCCCCCATACTTACAATCAATCGTCAAGCAAATAGAGATGGAGGTATTTCTAGAAAAATTGAATTTTGTGAAATTGAATTGATCTAATTTTTTGTCTGATTTGATTTTTCCTGGCTGCTATTCGCTATCCTTATCAAATTAAAAAGCCATTTTCTCCATCATCTTTATAAAATTTTATTTTTTACCTCATATAGCCATGCTGACATTCGAGGGCTTACGCCGAGGACTAATAATGTAGTTGGAAAAAGTACTAAATATCGATCTCGATGTTCAGGGCCAACAGCCACACTACCCATGTGTAAAATATCACCAAGAGAAGAGAGAGGTTCTCCCTCCCAGCCCCGAACTCCACCTACAAGGACTTCCAATTCAAGTTCTTTTTGACGTCTTGTCGCAGCACATGTCGACTAAAAAAAAGAAAGAAAAAAGAATGGAATTAGACTAGGCCTATGGGCCTAAGAAGGTTTTACTTACGGCTAATTCTTTGTATACAACAACTGCCCTTTGGGTGTCCCCTCTATCTGGGTGATTCTCCTCACAGTGCCGTTCACATTCTTGTAACATCGCAGCATATTTATCAAGTCGGCGAAACGGTTTTGAAAGTCCTGTCGTAAGAACTAAAAGACCGGGACTTGCAGCGCCCTTTGATTCCATCCAAGAACCAAGGGCTTCTCTACATAAACATAAAGAATAAATATCTAAAATTAATTTAATCACTACAATTAAGAGAAAGCTTTTATTGAATAAACATTATTGTGCCATCACTTGGAAACAGACAGGACTGAAAGTAATATTTACGTAGTTTTTTAAAGTTTTTAACTCAGAAATCACCTTATTTAATTCCAATTAAAATAGATAAATGAATTTACTTGTGCTTATCGAGGACTGCGACCGCCCGTGGATGTGCAGCACAATAAGCGATATGAGCTTGCTTGGCTCTAGGGGCTGTTGATAAAAAGAGTTTGCCCACTCGTTGCTCATGTCCTGGCCGACCAACACTCTCCTCTAGCCCAGCAAGAAGATGCTGATGTGTTGCCAACACTTGACTAATATTTCCAGTCAATTGCCGGAATTCTCCAGGTGAAAGACTAGAAAAAAAAAAAAACGGATGTTAAATTTAAAATATAAATATACATTTTGTCAAAATATCACGTACATATCTGCATGCTCAAGTGGTGTTAGATAATTATCCTGAAGCGTTTGCATTTCAGCCACATGAGCTCGTTCTGATTCACAGAGATCTTGAACGACCAGCGCCCGATATAATCGTTGTTGGGCCAATAATTCAGTTGGCATTCGATTAACCGAAGGCGATACATTCCCTTTCTGGGAGAGCACCGCTCCGGGTTCTGAAAAAAAAATATATATTAATTCTGTTTATCAATTAATTAGTAACAATTTGTATTATTTGCATATTTTGGAGGGTTAGCATTGCATATTGAACCAAAAGGAATTTCAGTAGTCTGGATTCCTGGTGGCGGAATGAAATACAAACTTTGTTTGTTCAATTTTTGTTGGAAAATTTGGAATTTAACACAAAACAGTTTACTTGCATCAAAAATTGGATTTAAATCAATTCGGGATTCCATTCATCATGTACCTGGAGTTGCATCAGAAATAAAAAGAAAGTAAAAAATAATTATTTTTAAATCCTCTTATGTTTAAGTACCATTTGGGGATTGGATTTTTAGTTAAATTAGAATTATTTAACAAGACTGTGAGTATTTTAATATTTAACTAAATTAGAAATATTTATACAAAATAACAACAATGGTCTAATTTTTGAGGCCTGAAACAATGTATGGGACAAATGAACAATAGCCTATGATAATTATCGAAAAATTAAAATTTTATTATTATTATAAACTTGCCAGCTTCACATGTGGCACGTTCCAAGAATCCAAGGCCTGTGTCATTTTTCCAAACAGGAAGAAATGTTTATTTTCTTAAATACCAGTGAGTAAAAGATCAATAAGATATGAGCAAGTGATGATGTTTTTAGTTACCTGGTTTATACTCGGTGACATAATTGGAGGGAAACCAGCCGGTTTGTCCATTGAGCGTTCCTTCCCACCAGCCACCCTCTTCTCTTTGCGAAACAGCTATCACGTCCCCTTTTTTGAAACAGAGCTGCCAGACACACATCGACATTAGCACTAGTTGTATTTATATCTATGACAGCTGCGGGATTCAGATTGGTTTATTTATAGGATTAGAATACTAGCATTTGGACCTTAATGACAAACTTATTATCATTAAAAAAAATAGCTACCAATAAATTCTCCATTCATAAATTCGACGAGTATAAAAATTGAAGACTACTTTAATTCGGAATTTATTATCTATTTTCAATCGGTGATGTAAATATTTACATTATTCAAGAGTTAGTAATAAAATTATATCTATTTGGATAAAGGGAATAAGAATATGAAAGTTGGCGAGCGATAAATAAACAAAAAAAACTTGCCAATATAAAGTAAAAGTTTTTTTTGTTAATTTTCTCTCTCGGCTGCTCTGAAAGCATTTAGGGTTTATTGTATGTTTATTTTAAATTTCATTGTATCGATGGCAAGAGGAGGACGTTCCACACGTTGGTTCCTCGGGGCCACCCACCCGAGGTTCTGCCGTGCTTAAACGGTTAAATAAAAATATTCAAATTAAGCAAAAAGGAATTTCAGTAAAATATAAGCAAGCAAGTTTTTTGATAGAAAAACCGAAAATCCTGCGCTACAAAAATCAAAAGTTTATAAAATAAATTTATTTGTTAGAAATAAACAGGATTAGGGAAATGTATTATCCTAATCAGAGATATATGCAAAACAAAAATAGAAATTAGAGGCGAATAATAGCAAAAGTTACACGCCATTAGAGACAATTAAAAAAAAAAATCTCTTTCAAAAAAAAAAGAGGTGCGTTAGATTATATAATATAAAATAATAAAATACCTCATCATTGTTCTTCCCTTTAAAATTATAAACAGCTTGAACGAGATATGGAGAATCCATTATCATATCACAATTGCGATAAAGAGATGAAAAGCAATGGAAGCGGCAGCAGCAGCATCATCGTTTTCCTGAAATAAACAAAGTGTCATGAGAGTAATAATAATAATTCATGTGTGAAAAGTGAGGAGGACGAGGAGGAAGTCGTGTCATTTTATGAAAGAAAAGAGCCGTCAAGAGTTTGAGTTTTTGTGGCGTTTGGCGAACGCGTTCTCACTTGATGGCATTTGGCGAGAAGCCGACTCGGGCGCAGACTGATCGGGACTTATTTAAAGACACCCGAGAACGAGAGAGAGAAAAAGGGAAGAAGGAGAGGGGGGGGGGGACTTAACTTATACAATAACACAAGGACATCTGCCTTTTGGATAATCATTTCTTTTCTCAATTTAACTAATCATTTAGTTTTTATTTAAAAAAAGTCATCCATGTTACTATAGTTAAATTCTTATTGACCTTTCTATTGACCTCTTATATGTACATTCATTCCACCTATTAGTACAAAAGGTTTCATTGTGGAATAGAGGATCCCACCAGATCCTTAAATTGATAAAATTAAAGAGAAATTCCAAACAATTCAAAATTTTTTTATTAATCCTGTCTACTGGTTCTGAAACTGTCCGTTCAAAATGAACAAAATTTCTCCAACAATTGTTACATCAATAATAGCAATTTATCATTGTTCCCCTCAAATGTGGATAGAATAAAAATTTCTTGGACCTATTTGAAGTCCTCTTTATTTTATACTGAGGAGGCTCCTGGCTAAGCTGCGGATTACGAATCTTGAGTTGCTATACAACTCGGGTTCAAATCCAACTTGCCGTGAAAATTTTCAAACATTGCCAATGTCTCTTCCGTCTCTCTGTAATTGGAGTTTGTCTCTGATGAGAGATGTAAAAATAAAAAAATAATTCAATGTACTCCCAACTCGTATTACCAAAATTTCTTTGCTAAGCTAGGGACTGAGCGAATTCTGCAAATAAAAAAATACATTTCTTAATAAAAGAATTTTGATTTCGGTTTAACCGTGCATTATTTGTAAAGATTACAACGTTTATGTGGCCTTCTTCAGGTACAATTCAGTTAAAATTACAAAGGTTGTTTCATCTGTGATTTATATTCAAATGAGATTATCACAGATGTAACAACCTTTGTAATTTTAACTGAATTGTACCTGAAGAAGACCACATAAACATTGTTATCTTTACAAATAATGCACAGTTAAACCGAAATCAAAATTCTTTTATTAATGAAAACAACTGTGAAAGCCTAAACTCCAAAAATAAATTTCTTATTAAAGTTAAGAAATGGTAGAGAAAGAAAAAAAATGTCCTGAGTTGGAACATAGTTTAATATATGGTACAGTACATAACAGGGTCGTAGCCAGAAAGTTTTTTTTTCGAGGGGGGAGGGGTAATTCCCCCTGGTTACGGCCCTTGTACATGAAAATGTCATCATTTGGAAGACAAAATAGATAATGAAATTTAGAGTTGCTTCCTTATTTGTTCTTTTTTAGTATATAAGGTGGCAGGCGTCGAGAAAGTAACATGTTCTTGTCTCGGATCTCCTTTTCGCCACTGATCTCATCGCCTTTTAAAAACAGATTTCTGACAAATCACCTTAAGGTATTTGAAATTATATTCGTATTCAAAAACAATGGTGAGAAAAACCTTGGGGAGTTTTTACTTATCTTTTTTTTTAATAAAGGTATTCTTAAGTGGATAATTCATAAATCTTCCAATCCATTCAATTAATTAAACAGTTTAAAAAATTCTAATAAGGCTCAACCCACCCTAAAAAGGTCGCATGCGCGTTGTCAAGACAATTGTCTTTTCACAGAAATGCTGTCTTTTCTCTAGTGCATGAATTGAATCATTACTTCAATGCGTATTATGAGACAGAGGCCATTTCATTTCATTTATTGTTATTACACCTCTGTATACAATTATAATTTGTAATATAATTTGGTGTTGTGCTCAAGAAAAATAAATTTATTTTGTAACTGTTCAAAGTCATGTTAATTTAATTGTTAAAGTTAAAATGTCTTTTTGATTGTATAATTCTTAGCATTTAAAAAATACTAAATTCATTCATTATAGAAAAATAATGTGATTTGTCATATACATACATATATGTATACTCTTTTGGCTGATATCCAATAAATAAAAATAGGCTTTTAAACAATGTTCAAAAATAAATATTCCAAAGAATAATTATCTTTTGATTAATTATTATTAAAAAATTAATTATTGCAAATGCAAATTAAATCCAAATTATCTAAAATAAATATTTAGTCTAAATTCTAATGGCAATTTAAAGATCTATCTTTTCTAAATAATTAAGAAATGACAAGTTAATAAAATTAGAAAATTTCATTTAAATAAATAAGTGTAATTGTTAAATGATAATTGAAAAGTTGTGATGAATTTAAAAAAAAATTGAAAAATAATAATGATGATATATGAATTTAATTAATTCCACTTACTGTGATAAGATTAAATAAATATCTTGACTTTAATAATTAACAAAACAAACATTGTAAAGAAGTGAATGAACGAATTATTTAATAAATAAAATGACAATTTAATGGAATTAAAGGTGATTGAAGAAAAATAAATGAGGAAACTTAATAATGAATAAGTCACTAAAAAGTCACTAAATTAAATTAAACCCACAGAAATATCTATAACTATCCTTAGTTTTTTTTCAACAATTTCATGAACTAATTTTCTTATTAATATATGCCTATATGCAATACTAAAATTGAGGAAATATTTTCATTTGACGTTACCTTTTATTTCAAGGCTTGATTTATTCACTATTTGGCCATGACCGAATTTAGGGAAGGCAGGCCCGAAATGCCAAGGAACAAAAGGAAGAAGAAAATTAATAAAAAAGAAAAAAAGGTGAAATAGATATAATTTAAAGAAAGAAAGCACTTAATGAAACGCGAACAGGGCGGGAACGAAATTTCCTTGCCCCAGATTTTTTTTAATATTCATGTATTCTTTGTAGATTTAATTTCATATAGCTTTTATATATTCTTTGCAATTCTTAATGACTCAGCAGGATAAAATAATTATAAAATATATAAAACTAATGAATAAATAAAATAAAATGATTTCTAATTCTTATTCTAATTGTAAAAAATGACAAGATGTTGAAAAATGAAAAATATTTTAAGCAATATTATTTTGAACATTACCGGTTCATTCGACCAAACTGCCTCAACTGGAGATTAGTGGAACTAACCCATTAATTAAAATAATTATTTTAAATAAATATTCTATTTTAAAAAGTAAATTTGCTATTTATTTTTTCAATTTATTAAATAATATATTTAAATTGTAATAATTTTAAAAATGATTTTGTTATAATTAATGATTTTATCTTTTATAATAAAATATTGATATAAAATGTCGCGTCTATAGCAAAACTTCTTTGCTTAAATCCAGGTATATTAATGTTGTATTTAGTACTACTTCGATATTATTATAATTCCAACAGAATGTAAAAACTTTTAATTTATTTGAACTGATAAAAAAAATCTAGAACAATATTTACAAATAGATATTTTTATGATATCCTAAAGAAATTGAGAGTAGAATCCAAGTGAGAAGTGATCAAGTGAAATCGAGAGGTTCCAGTTGCTTTTACTCATCCATTGACCAACAAATCCTCAATTCATTCACCGAGTTTTTTTTTAATCAAGAGCCTCAAAAAGAGAGAATTTACATGTATTTCTTTTGTGTTTGTTTCTTGATTAATTTCAATCACCAATTCAATTGGGATTCAATGATTTGTGTATAAAGTGATTAAATCTAACGGAACTTTTTTATGTCAATGGAAGCTTAAAAGCCTCCCTTCAAATTTATCCTCTGATTATTAAAAGATTTTTTTTTTTAAATCTTTTTTTAATGAGCCGAGAAAAATTGTTGAGCATAAAAATTTGAATTGGAAAACGAAAAAAAAAAAGGAAAAGAAAAATGTTAGGAAAAAGTGGAATCCCAAAGAAAGAAGGCAAAATGAGGATCCGAGCATTTCCGGTAAGTTTACTCTTTTTATTTCAAAATATTAATTTTAATTAACATTAATGATTAAAACTAATAAAAATCTGACATTTTTTGGCGAATTATTAAATAAATCAATGAGTGGATATGACACATTAATTTTGGGTTAATTATGATTCATTTGCATTTATTTTGATATTCTTCATAATTAATGGAATTTTTTTAAATCACAAATAATAAATTAATAATAGAATATTTATTTATTATTTGATCACTTCAAAAAAAAAGGTCAAAATAATATGAGCTCACAAAAAAATGTTTCATCAATCAATTTGTAATTGACAAAAGTCACTGGAATTGCTGTTTTTTTAACAAGATTTAATTGTAACCGACCTTATGACATATATCTATCAATGTGATTAACATACATCTTCAGGAAATTATTAAAAGCGATTAACTGTCATTTCTATTTGATTGATCAACTTGAGATATTTCTATCTGACGTTTTGAAAATAATAAAAAGATGTTTAACCAAATTTTTTTTCTAGACATTTCCACAGATATCGTCACATTCTTGTCTGGCAATTGAAGGGTCTAACTGCAACACTCACATTCTCCTCTTGTGGGAGAAATGCTTTGTTATCTGCTCTAAATGTTGATCTACATGTGAACAAGTCAAATTATATAAGTAAAATGACATTCTCCTTAGGTAAAGAAGGGAATAAATCCCCCCCCCCCCTCCGTGGCCAAGAGGTTAAAGATTGTGACAATGTCAAAATTGTCAAACCTTAAAAGCCAAGGGGTGTAATATGAAAATATGGTGAAGCCAAGGTGAAAAATAAAAGCCTTTATTTTGTCGACTTTGAAGTGTCGTTCGCACACAAAATTGAAGTCAAATGTCAGGTTCGTTGACATGATAGTGTAGCAATATTTTCTTGACCGTTTGGGGATCCACCTCCATCGGGCCCCAGTCTTAATACAAAATAAGTTCAAATAAACGTCTATTTTGAATGATTTTTTGTTGTTGTTTACATAAAATTTTAAAGAGTGAGTTTTGTAGTTTGATCCTTGTATTTTTCTAAATTTTATTATTCTTTTTTTTAAAAGATTCTGCGGATAATTGTCTATTTATACAAAAAAATATTTTAAAGATCTGTGTAAGAGCAATAGACGACGAATTTTGTTTTTTATTTTGCTGACGCCATTTACGAGTTTATTATACAATATATACTCTATATGAAATTATATTATCCTGTTGGCAATTAAAAGAAGATAACCATTGAGATAGGCCTGAAAATCTCAAACCCATTATTGTATGTAAACAAGTTGTTGCCTGGAATTTGATGAAAGGATATATGAAGGTTGCACGGAGAAATAATATATATATATATACCTGGTATACAGTACAAATAAATAAGATGAAGTTTAATTGAAAGGGCTTTATACAAATATAACGATAATCCTATTGAAATAGTAACCGACAATGCATGGACATTCAGAAGCCATTCAAGAGTTGGAATTAGGTCTACATTTAGTGCACCCTACGAGAAGAGAAGACGAAGCATGTGAATAAGATAACATTGAATGAAGGGTGAATGGGGTTATAGAATTCACAGAATGGATTATATCACATCCCATTATCAGTAGTCTGGGTAAGTGCAGTAGAATCTTGTTAAAAAGATTGCATTTTTTTTTTCTTACTGATCTTTGACGCAAAGTAGAAGCAATTTGTACCGTACCTTAAAAGAAATTGAGAGTTTTAGAGGAAAAACAGAAAGTGGTATTAAGTAATTATGGAAATGGGAGAAAGTGCATGATAATGGATAGCAATAGCCCATTGTCTTATATACCAACGCCAGCGATAAGAAGAAGACATTGATTAATGGAGTATATGTGTCTATGGGAGTTAAAAAGATGACAAGTGAGCCGGAATTGGAGTCCATAGACAGCTGAGGTAGAAGTGAAGCTGAGGAACATTTATTCACTAAAATGCCTTCCTACTTGAGGAATGAAAGGACATTGAGTGTCCAATGATGACGTCTCTGGAACACAACAAGAATAATTAATTAATTTGATTGTTAAGATAAATAATAAGAAGACTTTTTGCTAATCAAATAAGCTACGGATTACGAGTCCTGCAGACAGTAAAAAATTATTCAATGTCTCCAATGGGAGATGATCTCACCCTTAGGTGTGATGTGGGATCACAAAGCCCTCTGGGAACAGCTACTTGAACATAACCTAATCTACGTTAAATAATAATATTATTCATGTAGCGGCGGGTCTGGTAAGAAAATCAAACAATCAAGATCGTTGTGAACAAGCTAGGCCAAGCAGCGCACAATATCTGGATGGATGGTCCAGATGAAGTCCCCACCATCGATAATATACATTTTTCTCCTTATTTTTATAGTCTATCTGATGCCGTGGCCGTGTCATTTTTGGTAGACCATTACAATTAAATTATACGATACGATTGTGTATAGAAAAAAATTCTTAATTATAACTCACCAGGACTGTAGAAACAGATATGAGTAGATGAGTAGGTAAGGGCAGTCCAATGGTAGAGAAACATTGAAATATATATATAATTAATATTTTTATTTTCTCAATTAAGTTTTTATATAAGTTGAAGAGAAGTTGCTGTTGATGTTATGGAATGGAAAAGAGCAAGTACAGGTGCATTAAATAAAGAGAGCCTTTGGATGCCGAATGCCGAAACGGAAACATTTGGAACAAAATTTTGGATTTGTCCATCCTCAGTCCTCGTTGGCTTATAAAATAATTAGGCACAAAGTTGTCATTGTTGTTGTTGTGGCACGAATTTGTGCACATGTATATTTTTTTATAAAAACAGGCGAGTGTCAATGTTCCGTGAGAGTCTATAAGATAATGAAGTTTTTATAAATCAAATCTCAGACCTCTTCGGTTTCGGCCACATTCAAGCAGCAAGTCCTTACCTCTCTGAAGAAGGCTTGCTTGACGGTGGCCGAAACTGAAAAGGTCTGAGATTTGATTTATAAAAACTTAATTGAGAAAATAAATATATTACCATTGGACTGCCCTGACCTACTCATCTACTTTTCGTCGGTGGTTCTACAGCCTCTGAACCACCCTTCCAAAGGTTGCTTGGAATTGCTTTACAATGATCTTGGTGGCTGTTGTTCTTTCTTCTTGCCAAACCTTTTGTTTTTTTTTCTCCTTTATTTAAAGACTAAATGACCCACCAGCCGAAAATGACTATAAATTAAATTAAACATTTAATACAATTTGAGTTTTGATATATATATTTTAAGAACTGACCATATTATGTAATAATCGAATACATTCATGGTCAATGAATATATATATATATATATTTTGGGGAGAGATTATTTATACATGGATTCAACTCATTGTACTAACCGAAAGTTTCATATACTGTATATACATACACATCATAATTGATAATTATATTTATTAATCTGATACTTATTTTCTGAGGATGAGTGTGATTTAGACATTATATTCCGTGTCTGCATTGAATGTCAAAATAATAGCTGGACGATTTCATGAGAGGTGAGACCAAGGACGTGTCAATAATTGTTGAAGAACTTTTTCCTTCGCCGCTAGGCAACACGACGATGTTTTATTTTTATATCCAAACCCTCCAGGCAACATGTATCGGTCAATTATTATGTCTAAAAACAGTTTAATAAAATTTCATATTTAAATTTGCCAACAATCAAGTCGAAAATGAAATTAATTAAATAATTATTTTTAAATAATTTTAATTTTATTATTTTTATTATTATTATTTTAAATAAATAATTAAGTGTATATATTTATTTATATATGTAAAACAATTTCGTGTCTATGGATACGCTTGTTAACAAATCAAATTCAAAAAAATGAAATATCATTTTATCTTGGAGTAAACCTTCTAAGTTTACTCCATTTTCACAAAATGTTGTGGAACTGGAATTAAACAGCTCAATAGTCTCTAATATTTACATAAAACAAAATAATTTTCGGTTTAATTTTTTAATGGGCCATAGTGGTCCCAAATTTATATTTGAACCATGGGATCTAAACTTTATTTCACAACACACCAACAGATCGAACTCTTCAGGGACTTTGGTAAGGGTAAGCTATCGGGGGGTTGTGGGGGTGCTGATAAATAAATAAATCTTCTCTTTTATTGATATTATTTCCTTTTTTTTTTGTGTTGTTTCAGATGACGATGGACGAGAAATATGTCGAAAGTATATGGATGCTACTTAAAAATGCCATCCAAGAAATTCAAAAGAAGAACAACTCGGGACTGAGTTTTGAAGAACTCTATCGTAATGCTTATACAATGGTCCTTCACAAGCATGGAGAACGACTCTATACAGGTCTCAAGGAAGTGGTCACTCAACACCTAGAATCAAAAGTACGATATTCTATTTCGTCTTTTTATTTTCTTTGTCCTTTTTTTGCAATATCATTTATGCAAATTTGAGGCAAACTCGCAACTTTTTAAAACGTTTCAACGTTTTTGAATAAACTTAGTTTGTTTCTCTGTCCACACTCTGTCCATCTTGTACAGTGAGGGTCAATATTAAGTCCCACCCATGTGTTTTCTACTTGTGATTATTTCATTGTTTTTAAAAAAAATAGTATATATTTTATAATGAAAACCTTCATGGTTCAAATCTAGAAAATTTCCAATAAAGATTTTCATTTTCTTTTATAAAAACAATGAAATAATCACAAGTAGAAATCGCATGGGTGGGACTCAATATTGTCCTCACTGTACATATTTCTCCTCCCTATTTTTGTCATGTCTTGACGTTAATTTTGAATACCCTCCTCCCCCGCCACTATATATATATATATATAGCCGTTTTTCACGATTCATTTTAACTCATTGAATTGTTCGATCTTGACTAAATTCCGATGAGCAATTCAGAATAAACGGTCCCCGATTTTTTATTATATCCCGTGACAGAGAGAAGACACTGGCTTCTTGTGCCTGGGGTCTCGGCTTTGCTTCCCGTCTCAAGCGAGAAAAATTTGATTTCATTTGAATTGGCTACCAATCATCTGAAATAAATAGAGATGGAGTCTAAATGGCCTTAGATGCCGAAAAAGACTTTAAACGAATTTAAAATAAATATATTTTATTTTAAAATAAAAGAATTGATGTAGAAACTGAAAATTAAAAATTTTTGAAAAAATTCTTTGTATTGTAGTAAAATCTTAATTAAAAAACACACCTCGAAGAATTCCATTAAACACGAGCTGAATTGAAATATATAACAAATATATTAATATAACAAGGTTGTCAATTCGCTGATCCTTTTTGAAGTTTTTTTTTTGTCGATTTCACTAAAAAATTTTCTGACACTTCTGTTATATAAGAAAAATTTATATTCTTAATCAAGAAAGAAATAGGGATGAGCAATCTTGGCAAAACCGCAACCTAATAGAAATTTAAAATGAAATGTCTATTTAATATATACAGTATTATATGAATATAATATAGATAGAATTGGAATCTTATTCTCCGATCCTTTCTTCATATATTATATTTCTTAATCCTCCTGAGATGAAGGATCGAAATAAATAATTTCTACTTTTGTTACCTACGATTCTCATAAACACCAAGTTTGAACATTGTTACCCACCTAAGATTGCTCGTCCTTGCTTTAAACTCAAATGCGCCGTCATCCATATTCAGTGTTGCCTATAAATTAATGTATTTACGCAAATGTTGATTGTATATAAAATATTAATCAGTGCTCACCAACCTATATATATATATATATAACTGTTTCTATTATTAATAAGTAAAGTGCATGAATAATCCTTTAAAGATGACAGAGAGAGGATATAAAACTTTCTTTTTCTTTAAAAATATTTATTAGCTGCTGATTAAAGCCATCTTCGGTGCTGTTAGTTATTAATATTATTAATATCGTCATTTGACCAGAAAAAAAATATTTGCTTAATACTTGTAATATGTTTTTTCCCCAATATTTGGAAGGATTTTTTAAATCCTTCCCAAAAAAAAAATCTTTTAAAAAGTCTCTCACATTAGATTTACGAAAAAAAAGTCTGACAAAAAAGTTTTTTTATTATACGAAGGATTTTTTAAGAAACTTTTAAGATCTATCCCGAATTTATTGAAGAAGTATATATGTACCGTATATAAATGAAAGTGAATTATGGCTTTTGTAAATTATTCTTAAGGAAAGGAGATGTCCAGCCAAGAGAAATAATATTTTTTTAAATTCTTATTGGTCGACGTTTCGTACGCCAATCGCGTTCTTCTTCAGGACCTGGGGTGGATATTATCGTATGTGAAATAAAATATTTTATAACCGATAATAATATTTTATATATATATGATTTTGAAGGTTTACTTTTGATATATATATATATACACTTTGGCAGTTTCCGTCATAAAAATATTTTATACAACCACGTAGTATATCTTAACCACCTTTGGTTCCGAGGGAGGACGCGATTGGCGTCCGAAACGTCGACCAATAAGAATTAAAAAAATTATATTTCTCCTGGCTTCATATCTCCTTTCCTTAAGAATATATATATAAAGACAACTTACAACTTTAACCAATTCCGAAACGTCAGTGGTTTATAAATATTTTTGTCTACATTTTCTTCCATTTTTTTGTCTTGATTAATATTTAATTTATATATCCAAAGACAGATTTCTCACTTTTCCGAAATCCTCAAAAGATTTAGTTAAAAAAAAATATTCATTTCTATCCAGGAAATTATTTATTTTAAAAAGTATTCGATGCAATTTTTGTCTTGATTTACCCACGAAAGTCAACTCTTATTTCCTTCTCTGTTTATTACTATTTGATAAATAATTAAAACATTTCTTTTTTAGGTTCGGGAAGATGTGCTGAAAGCTCTACATAACAATTTTCTTCAAACACTTAATCAAGCATGGAATGATCATCAAACATCAATGGTTATGATTAGAGATATATTAATGTACATGGATCGAGTTTACGTCCAACAAAATGACGTAGACAATGTTTATAATTTAGGCCTAATCATTTTTCGTGATCAGGTATTTAGGCCTATATATTTGAGATTATTTTTAAATAAAATTCTTTTTCTATTTTTCTATTTGTTTCCATAGGTTGTCCGGTATGGAGGAATTCGAGACCATTTAAGAGAGACTCTTTTAGATATGGTAATGCGTGAACGTAAAGGAGAAATGGTAGATCGGATCGCAATTAAAAATGCATGTCAAATGCTCATGGTTCTTGGGATTAATAGCCGATCTGTTTATGAAGAAGATTTTGAGAGACCATTCCTTCAACAATCAGCGGAATTCTATCGGGTAAAACGCTTGCTTATATTTAATACAGTCAAACACTCAATGGTTAGGGGCTCTTTCTTATAATAGTCAAATTTAAGAATTTTCTCGCGACTCTCATAGATAGATAGCTGTGATTTATAGTAGAGTGAGTTCCAAGCCTTTTTTTGCCATGAGGTGATTTTGAACCTGAGTTGACCTTCAACTCAGGATTTTAAGCTTACCTGGTTTATCCCCTCCGCTAATCGCCTCCATATATCTTTATTTATTAATGGTAAAAACTTTTAGATCATGGACCAAACATGTCTAAATAAATTCCTTTTTATCCTCATTAAATTGTATTATTATTGGGCCACTCATAAGGTCTTTGCACTAACAATACCTCGGGTTCTTAACCAGGGGTGCAAGAAAACATTTTGAGGGGTGCGAATCGATTTATAGAATCTATCTATACAGTATCATTTTACAAGATTTGGATTTTATAGCTGGATAATAGTTAATGTGTAAAGAAAAGAATTGCAGCTAGATATGATTGAGTTATTTATTCTATGTCTATATTGAGTCAATATAGACATACAATAAATAACTCAATCATATTTTCCATGAATATTTTTTTCTGATATTTTTAAATATCTGTAACCGAATGTTCATGGAATATATGATTGAGTTATTTATTGTATGCCTATATTGACATCTCGCAAGCTCTGAAGATGGTCTTGACCAAAACCGAAACGTCAGGCTAGTGGGCCTAATAAAAGAAATATATCTAGCTGCAATTCTTTTCTTTACACATTTATCATTTCACTTTACGCAATAGATAAACAACTTGAAAATTTACAAAAGTGAAAATGATGTCCTTTTTGTGGGCTTCGGGTACTAGGGGGTGCGAGAGTATATTTTAAGACTCCAAGGGGTGCCGATTTCTAAAAAGGTTAACCGTTAAACCAAGGGCGGATACAGGGGGGGGGGAGGGTAATTACCTCGAGATTTGAGAAAATATTTTTCTTGGAAATTAAATTTTATTTTTAATATAAAATTTTAAAAATTAAGATTTAAAAATTTAATTTGTATATATATTTTTACTTTCTCTTACCTATATATATGTGTGATATTGCGATCGTGTCAAAAATTCGATGTCAATGGAAATACTCGTTTTGAGGGAAGCTGATTCCAAAAAAAGTATGTTCCTCAAAATGATCTGTCGAGGTGTATGTTCAAATCTTATTTCGACACAAAAAATCTGGTAAACAAATACAGAATGCAACTTGAAAAAGTAAGAGAGAGTTGTTTGCTGTGCAGCCATCACACCAGAGGAAAAAATCCCTCCTCTGGATCCGCCCTTGCTCTGAACTCTACTGATGACTTATAACACCCTCGAGAATAGTGAAAAAACGACAATAGTGTCGCAACATTGTATTTCAAAAGAACAAGGCCACATATCACTTTTTTTTTTAAATAAATAATTTTTTTCTAATAGCAAAGACTTTACTATTTGATTAAAAAGAATTAATATATATCTTTAAAAATCTTTTTTACAGCTGGAAAGTCAAAAATTTCTTGCTGAAAATAGTGCATCCGTTTATATTAAAAAAGTTGAAGCTCGGATAAATGAAGAAGCGGATAGAGCAAAACATTATCTTGATGAATCTACAGAGCCTAGAATTGTTGAAGTAGTTGAAGAAGAGCTTATTAAAAAACATATGAAAACTATAGTAGAGGTGAGTCAATTTAGGCTTATATAAAATAATAAAAATTCAATATTGAAATTTTTTTTTTGTTTTTTAAATCTAGATGGAAAATTCTGGTGTCGTCCATATGCTTAAGAACCAGAAAACAGATGATTTAGCTTGTATGTACAAACTGTTTAGCCGAGTAAGCGATGGATTAAAAACAATGGCTGATTGTGTCAGCCAATATCTCCGGGAACAAGGCAAGGCTCTTGTCCAGGAAGAGGAGAGCGGCACAAATGCTATCAATTTTGTACAGGTAAATAACTATAACATTAATACATTTTTTTTTAAATTATCTTTTTTAAATTCTATGATTTTTTTAATTTTTTTTTTTTTTAGAATTTATTAGACCTGAAAGATCGATTTGATCATTTTCTCCATAATTCTTTTAACAACGATAAAATTTTTAAACAAATGATTGCTTCTGATTTTGAAAACTTTCTCAACTTAAATCCTAAGTCACCGGAATATCTCTCTCTTTTCATTGACGACAAACTCAAAAAGGGCGTGAAGGGAGTAAGTATAAATAAATATTATTTACTATACTTTAATAACTGAATTCAGATAGTGCGAGCATTAACTAGTTAAAGTCAACAAAGAGTTGTAGCACATATCGTCGCCTGAAACACGTAGTGGCGTATCTCAATTTCTATCATTTTTCAGGAGAGCTGTTTATAGTTCGTGTTATATTAAATGTATAGAAAGGCAAAACCAAAAAACCTAAATAATACGAAAAAACATGGAAATACAGATTCGTCACTTTGTGATAATGTAAATAAAGAACGCCAGGACACGGCCATACCCATTGTATCTCAATTTTTGATTTTTTTGAGATACGACACTACGTGATGCAAGCGACGATATGGGGTGTAATTTTTAACCTGCACTCTCTCTCTTTTATTGCTACAGTAAATACAACAGCCAGCTTACTAGGTTACTTAACATTGGTTCCTGGGAGAGAGTTAGGGCCCCCCCCCTCCCCAAGGGCGGATCCAGAGGTGTTTCTCGGGGGGGGGGGGTAATCTGGTGTGACTCGTCGCACAGCACACAATTTTTTCTTAATTTCGGCAATTTAAAGGCGCATTCTGTACTTGTTGGCCAGAATATAAATACAAATCAAATTTTTAAGTATTAATTTTTAAAATTTTACATTAAAAATACATTTTTTTTTTCGAAAAAAAGGTATTTTTTTCAAATCGGGGGTAATTACCCCCCCCCCCCCTTGTATCCGCCCTTGTCCCTTCCCCCTCCCAATCTTTATATTAATATATACCGTACATTTTTTTTATTTAGATGACAGAGCAAGAAATCGAGTTGGTTCTTGATAAAACTATGGTTCTTTTCCGATTTCTCCAAGAGAAGGATGTTTTTGAACGTTATTATAAACAACATTTGGCCAAACGTCTTCTGCTTAATAAATCGGTTAGCGACGATAGCGAAAAGAATATGATCTCGAAACTCAAGGCAAGGAAATAAAAATAAAAAATATTTTCTTTTTAATTAAATTTTATAAATAATTTTATTTTTTTAGACTGAATGCGGATGCCAATTTACATCAAAATTAGAGGGAATGTTCAAAGACATGACAGTCTCTAACACAATAATGGAAGAATTTAAAGATCACGTCATTACATCTGGAGTAATTAATTTGGAATTGTTTTTTTTTTTTAACTAAGGAAGGCTTATTTATGTTTTATATTATTTATTTTTTTTTTAGGCAAATTTGAACGGAGTTGACTTGAGCGTTCGTGTTCTTACGACTGGTTTTTGGCCTACTCAAAGTGCCACACCTAAATGCAGCATACCAACAGCACCTCGTAACGCTTTTGAAGCATTTAGAAGGTATCAATCAATTTTAATTTTATTATAAGCCACTTTTAAATGAACATTTGTTTATTTTTTGTTTCAAGATTTTATTTGGCCAAACATAGTGGAAGGCAGCTCACTTTACAACCTCAGTTGGGATCGTCAGATTTAAATGCCGTGTTCTTTGGCCCTCGCAAAGAAGAATGCGAGGGCAAAGATGGAGCTAGTTCCAGCACTAGTCTTCTATCAGTGAGCTCCCAGCGATTGGGACCTCGAAAGCATATAATTCAAGTCTCAACCTATCAGATGTGTGTTCTAATGCTCTTTAACAACCGAGACAAACTAACATATGAGGTAATTTTATGTTATTTTTGTAAAATCAATTTTAATTCTAAGGACCGTCGGCCAAAAAATAAATATTTCTGCGTATTATCCGTTTATTTGTAGATATTTCGATCCCAGTGATATGGTATCATCCCCAGCACAAAATCAACAGATGATTTGAAAATCGTTAATTTTTTTTTGCAAATCATCTGTTGATTGTCCTGAGGATGATTCCATATAACTGGGATCGAAATATCTACAAATAAACGGATAATATGCAAAAGTATTTATTTTTGGCCGACGGTCCTTAGTTTTAAAATTTGTTATTACAATCTCTACGAAAAACTCCATTAATCTATCCTTCTCGACGTCTTTTTGATGGAATTTACTTGTATTTCTGTATATCAAATAAAGATGATTTTTTAAACATATAATTACCTTTTTTACTTTTTTTTATTAATTTTTATTATTTTGTTTTTTATCTAGGAAATTCAAAGCGAAACGGATATTCCTGAAAGAGACCTCATACGTGCCTTGCAGTCATTAGCTATGGGCAAAGCCACGCAACGGATTCTTATTAAGAATCCAAAAACTAAAGAAATCGAGCCCAGTCATATGTTTTTTGTTAATGACTCATTTACTTCCAAACTACATAGGTAAAATTTATTTCTATTATTAATTTTATGTTTATTTTATTTTATTTTTTTCTTCTTTTTTGAAATAGAGTCAAAATACAAACTGTGGCTGCTAAAGGTGAATCAGAACCTGAAAGGCGAGAGACAAGGAATAAAGTAGATGAAGACAGAAAACATGAAATTGAAGCGGCAATTGTTAGAATAATGAAAGCACGCAAACGAATGCCTGTGAGTTGTTTATCTATTATTTATTGTTATCGTGAACTCGTCGCTTTAGAAACCACCTCCTCCGTTCTCCATTCATCCAATGCACATATCTGATATCACAACTCGAGATTCTTAATATTATCTACTCATCTTCCAAGTCTTTTATCACCTCGTTTCTCAAATAATATCATAATCTTCTATATTCCCGGAATCTTTCATATTTATTTCTCCTACTGACAAATACAAATAACCTAGACAAATACAATACCTATTGAAATAATTTCACTCTGTAACTAGTGCTGTGCAAAATAATCGATTAATTGATTATTAAAATTGTTATGGGCATCCCCGCACGCCCTCAACGCGATTCAAAGGGTGTGCAGTTAGACTGAACGGTGACGAATAAGTTTCCTACTGCATCTTTTCAGCCATTGGAGCACTTTCAATTTTCCATAAATAATACAATGTTCATGGTTAAACCCACCTTAACTCAATTATTCGCGCAATTTGTTCTTACCATTAGGGAGGCATCGTCTTGTCATCTCTATGTATTGACTAGTTAAATTTCTGAAGAATAGAACTAGTCAATATCAATCGTTCAACCTTATATTGCCACTATCTCCAATTATTCAAATCTATTCTTAACAAGGGAACTTAAATAAAGTTTCCTGAGTTCCGTCTTCTCCTCATTCCTACTCGGCTGCTCTTAATCCCTTAACACCTAGTCCCCCTGTTCTGTCGATTCATCAGCTTCTCCTATAGTTTATTTAATTCTAAAATTCAATGACTTCCACCCAGAGGTCTACCTGGCTTTATAGCCCTGCGCGTAGGCAACCATTTACGGAGCTCAGTCTATTGAGTTGCCTTAAAATGGACATTCCCCCTGCAAATTTACCTATCTCTCTTCTATCTCTATACCTATGTATATATGAATATATACCCTATATATATATATAAATTATTGAATTCATGTCAAAAATTCGGGGTCGAGATTTTGATGGACGTTTTGAGGTCCCCTGAGTCTGAAAAAGTGGTTTTCGCAACATGGTCTGTATGGCTGTCTGTCTGTGAACAAAATATCTCAAGAACAAAGAGCTACGAGGTTGAAATTTTATATTTAAATTAAATTTTTCAAAATTCGCCCCAACGATTTTGATTAAAATTCATAAATCAATTATTTTTTAGATGCTCTTTAAAATGCATATTCTCATTTTGCCCTTGAAATCTTTTGAAACACACTTTAATCTTGTTTTTTTTTCTTGCACAAGATTGAGAAATAGATGAGAGTGTTGGTTAATTTTGGTTTTATTGCAAACTATTGGAACTAATTGGATGCGATTGTTTTTCTCTTTTTCAGAGATGCTAATCTTTTTTATTTAAATTGTTTCTAGCACAACGTTTTAGTAGCAGAGGTTACTGAACAACTTAAAAGCCGATTTCTTCCATCTCCTGTTATTATAAAAAAGAGAATAGAGGGACTAATTGAAAGAGAATATTTAGCTCGGACTCCTGAAGATAGGTAAATTTGATTATTATTATTATTATTATTATTTAATGATGGTTATTTATTTATTTATTTTATTTTATTTTTTTTAGAAAAATATACACTTATGTCGCCTGAAGATGCCTCCAGAATATTGTACAGGTAATCGAAATTGTTTGAATAAACGTGGAACCAACAATTTGTTGTTCTTGATCTATTTAACAAGAAAAATTTGTCCTCCTAACCAGTGTATGTCTTCGATGGTTGAGTTCTACTATCGAGTGACTTGTTCCTGCGGTTCATTCTGCGATGGAAAATGCCAACAATTATACATTCGTCCCAAAAAATACTAATTCTCCACAAGTTATTATTCAATATTTATTAGTAAAAAAAAAAAATAATTAAATTCAATAAAGACAAGACAAAAATTGATCCGAGTGCAAAAAAAAAACCCTTATAAAAGTATAAAAATTGAAAATATCTAAGTGATTATATTAATTTAATTCCATTTCATGTTAAAAAACATTTACATATTTTCATTCACTAATTTTAATAGAACTTTCAATTCCAGGAGATTCCCGTTTTCTCTAAAATCCTTGTACAATCTTCCAGGCGATTATTTTTCTGTTGGATTTTTGGCTGAATTTCTGACTGTGATAACATTAGATATCTATGTACGAACATGTTAGAGCTACTTAGGATACATACACAAGTATTAAAACAAAAAAATAAAAAAAAAAGATCCCATTGTGAATGCCTAGTTTTGGCGCCAATTTATTGTGTGCTTGTTTAAAAAAAAAAACGAGATTCGATTATTCATAAGGTCGGACAATAAAAAAAAAAAATCGCGATTGATTCTGTCGATTATAAACAAAAGAACAAAAGAAGCGCATGTTCATGTTTTTGTTTAAGTAATTTTTGTTTATTCTAACTATGGTCGTTTTTTTTTCATTTTTTTCTCTTTCTATCTTTAAGCTTCTCCCCTTAAAAAAAAAAAAAATTAAAATAAAATTAGTTTATTTTAAAAAGCATTATAGAATAAAATTTAATAAACATAATAACCGTTCATGTTATTTACCGTTTAAGTCTAATCTATTTAATTATCCTTTTTGTTTTCCTTATTTTTTTGATAATCAAATTTAAAGTGGAAATTTTTTAAGATTATAATTAAAAATGTAGAATATTTAAAAAAAAATTTTATCTATATATATATCTAGGATTTTATTCATGAGTAATGAAATATTGCATTCTTTTAGGGCTGCTTGCTTATTTATTAGATTCGCGATATCTATTTTGGTAAAAAAATACAAAAATTAGAGAATTACATTTTGATTTTTTCCTCTTTACTACAAATAAAGGATAATTACAAAAGTTCATCATGCTCCATTTGAAAAACAATTAAAATAAAACCGTTTGATTGTGATTATTTCTATATGTGGAAGAAAAGAGGTGGGGCATCTAAAAGAATCATTAATATATTAAATATATATAATTCTCTAATGTTTATCTTTCTGTATTTGTATTTGAAGTTAACTCTGATTTTCCACCAGGGGGCATCCTAAAGTATGTTTGAAATCATTCATATCCATGAGGGGCGTATATAGAATTTTTTTCGGGGGAGGCCCGAACTCATTTTTAAAAATCTCGTTCCTCCATATACAAAAACATTTTTAAAATACCGGATATATTTGAGCCCCGAGGGGTCCCAGGCCTCTCAAATACAAATTTTCATAAAATTTTTTTTTTAATCTAAATTTTATTGTTTTCACCTGATTCCAAGGGGCTCAGGCTCTCTCAAAGACTAATTTTCATTTAATTTTTTTTTTTTTAATCCAAATTGTTCCGCCCCTGAGGGCCCCGGCCCTCTTTAAGACAAAATTTCATTAAGGCAGAGTCAAAACAAAAATTCCAAGACATATGCAGCCAAAATTATTAATTTATAAATTTTTTTCTTTTATTGTGCCGTTTCAGGTTGACGTTTAGTTAATTTTCGTTTTCATTTATTTCCGCCTCTGGCCCTGAAGATGGTCTAGACCAGTGGCCGAAACGTCAGGCAACAACACAATAAAACAAAATAAAAAAAAAAGAAATAATTTTGGCTGCTTATGTCTAGGAATGTTTTTTTGACTCCGCCTTAATAATACTCCCAGCCACAAAGACACCTCATTTTTTTTATTGCTTTTATTTATGCTACGCACTTTTTCAAACAAAAATATAGAAATTGGCCATATACCTGTATATATATATACACTGTATATTTGAATAATTTCTTGAAAAGGGGGGGAGTTCGGACCCCTCGCCTTTATATACGCCCCTGATATCCATTGAAATAATATTGACCGCAAATTATTTATAATAGCGCAAAATTGAAAAAAGCAGAGATAAAATGAAGGTATAAATTAGTTGAGTCCAGTTATGCATAGTCGTGAAAGAGTCGATATTTAATTTTGTTTTATTTTCAAACCAGGCACAAGAACTTTTGCAATCATCTATTAGCCATCGTATAAACAGAATCAATCCACTTTTTTAAAATAGACCTCTTAATTTTTAATTAATTTTGCCATACCAAATATACTCTTTTTTTTATAAAGAAGTAAAAGGCATTTTAAAATAATTTATTTTTATTTATGATTTCTTGTTCTTTATATTAAAAGTTAATTACAAATTTTTTATAATGATAATAATAATAATTTCCCAAGGAGCTTCCATAATATATTTAATATTCTAAAAATGAAATGCATATATAGAAAATAAATTAAAATTCATTTTTAGATATTAAATATTTTTTAATAATAACTTCTTTTATTTGGAACTCCTTGAATGAGAAAATAAAGAATGGGCGTTGAGAGATATTTTTTGTTGAATTGAATGAAACCTACATAAGGGCGCTCTATTCTATTGCTGCCCATAACTAATATATTACTCAAAATAGAACAATTGAATCTTTAATTAGATTTAAAAAATATATGATGAATTCACAATCGCGTTTTAATAGAATCTTTGAATTTCTTTTTTAACAAAGGTTCCATTTTGCGAAAAATTGTGTGGTATGATATATATATATATATATATAATAAATAAATAATCAGATATTTATTAATTAAATAAATAAATGAACTTGAATTATTCTCATCTGTATCTTTTTTTGAACCCAAATAGAAAGAAAGAAAAGAGAAAGAGATCAAGCAAAAACCATGACAAATAAAAAAAAAAAGAATTCGTAGCCAACGTAGACAGAGAGGCTCAGGACGACGAATTTCTTTTTTTTTCATTTGCTTGATAAAAAAAAATAATAATTTCGGTTGTAAATTATTATCTTGTTTATTTTTTCTTGTAATAAATTAAATTTGGGATAAAAATTGTTTTTTTTTTTTATTATTATTTTTAAAAGGTGAAATTTTTTAGGGCACATCTGCATTAAGAGGCTACTCAGCTGGTCGTGTGCAAAACCTAGAGAAAAACCTCACCGGTCGCTTGGCGTCAGATTTATCATATGTACAGTGCTGATGAGGGAGCTAAACATCCGTCAGCGACATGCCAAGTTGACCGACAGTCACGAATAGATGGGGACAGGCCCGTAGGTTTTTCTTATAGGTTTTCCATGCGGACAGCCGAACGGCTTAAGGCATACGTGCCCATATCAGGACTTGACTCTCTATAATAGTTGTTTTTTGAGTAATTCCAAGTCAATTGTGTTAAATAGTCTCACAATTGCATTTGCATTTACTTTTAAGAGAAGGTCCATCACCGACTGCGCTTATCTTTGTTCTAACTCCATTGGGAAATAATAAATCGAACTTGCATTATTTGTTTTCTAATTAATCAAATCATATGGACATGAGAAAAGATCAATTTAAATAAATTTATTACATAGAGAAAAATAATCAGCCAAGGATTCCAAATACTTTTTTTTTTTTTTTTTATATTCTCATTTTTTTTTTATTATAGGATAACTTTATAGTTCCTGAGAAGTTTGAAGTTATGAAGAACGAAAAAAATTATGAAACATCCGGAGACCAAGAAAACTATAATACGAATTTTGAAAGTTGCTGGTTTAGAGGAGTGATTGCTCTTTACACTCAATTTCATGGCAAAAATTCATAAAATTTAGCACATATTCTCGTTGTTATAAAGATATATTAAATCTAAATTAATCGGCAGGAGGTGGCCTCTTTTAGAGAGGGGTTGGGATAGAAGGGAGTTATTGCACCCCCCCTCCCCACCTTCTCTCCCTCGACCACCTGATGATTAAAACAAATTAGTGTTCATGAATAGCAAATACGTAACTGAACGAAGCACAAAATGTTGAACCGACTCCGGTGCGAGACATTTATTTCTAAGGTGATTGTATTTTGTGTGATGTCCACATGTTAAAATTAAAAAAAAAGAAGCAAATTATACTATTGAGAATGAAGGCCAGTCAGCCAGTCTGTGTGTGTCTCTCTAATTTAATTTCATTATAATGAAAATAAATTACATAAACTTTGATGAATACAGCGCAAATGCAAATGTATGTCGGTCGGGTGGGATTGTTTTTCGCAAAAGCAGATGGACACTCTCTCTATTAACGTTATGAAGTGGGGGGGGGGGGACCTTGTGCGTGTCAAGCACACGTCAACACAACTCTAGTACGGAAACGCTAATTAACTCGATCGTTTAATTTTTGTTATAGAATTAGGATTTGAATTTTTTTTTTATCATCGTAATATAATAACAAAATGCGTTCGTTGCTCCCCCCCCCCCCCGTTCATCTATCTCCTTGAGGATTTAAAAAAAAAAATATATATTTCACATACGTATATCATCAGACTGGAATGTGTATTGGCTGCCAATATTTAATATATATTGAAATTAAATGATTTATTCTCATCTAAGTATCGAATAAAGAAGATTTATATAATAATAAGAAGAAATATTATGATGGATAGTATAATAATCAGAAAATAAAAACATCGACGATGGAATGAAGGAATACGCCCTGTGTGTGCGATCCAATAAGTGCGGGACCCGATTGGATTTTTTTTTTTTTTTTTGCGGGCCCTCTTTTTATTAAATATTTAAATAAAATTTCACAAAATACAACACACAGAAAGAATAGAAAACTACAAATCCAATTTTTTTAATAATTTAAGGTTGTTCGGACAGTACATCGTAGGTCATAATAGAATCTAATTTTTTTTTTTTTTTTAATAAAATTGAAAATTTGAATGCCAAAATTCCTTATTATAATTTAATCGTGACCTATCATAGTTTATAATTGTATTAAGTTTATAATTTAATTTCCAAAAATAATAAATGAATGACTTTTGACTTGAGCAGTATTTCACTTAATATAGAACTGGCAACATTGCATTTATCAGCTATCTACTTTAAATCTTAAACGACTTAAATTTTATTTTATTTAATATATTACAATGTTTAATGCAATTCAGTTTAAACACAATGGACGATTTGCGAGAAAAAATATCGTTAAATGAAAAAAAAATGTAAATGACAGCTAGAAAAGAGAATTATGTTATGCGACGTTGCCAGGCTGGTCTGACTCTCGAGACTTCCTTATTTTTAAATATTGGCGACTGTCATTTTGGAGAATTTTTTGACTTTCTTGTTAAAATATCTTTAAAAAGCCTTCGGCAGAAACTCTTGATTTTATGTTTAACGTATTCCTCGGGAGTGAATTGATAAAATGTAAGTTTTTTGTTTTTGTATCTATTGCAGAGGTGGCTATATACCTTAAATAATTTATAATTTATCCTTTATCGTCAAAAGCAATTTGCTTTAAATTTCGAAAAATAACTTTTTGTTAATTTTGGTGGTGATGCGGGCGGGGCCCCTCAAGCGCGGGGCCCGATTGAGGCTCAATCGCCTTTTATCCATCTCTGTGTGCGAAGCCGTAAATTTTAATATAGCCTATTATCCATAATGTAATCCTTAAGCATTTATACTTTTAATTTTTTTTTTTTTTTTTTTTTTTTTTTTTTTTTTTTTTCAATATTTTGAGTTAACATGGGCGTAGCCAGACATCTTGTTAGGGGTGGGGCAAACCCTCGTTAGAGCGAGAGGGAGGGGGTTTGCAATTAATATATACATAGATTATTAATTATTTATTTATATAAAAAAAAATTAAATTAATGTAGTGGATTGGAACGTTAAAAAAAATTCCCAATGGGAAAAATATATATATATATTGCAATTGGAAGATTTTCGCTGGAAAAGATGTATAGGAAAGAACCGGAGATATATATATATATATATATATATTTTTTTTTTTTTAATTTTTAGGACAAGCCAGGGGGCAATGACCCCCCTGCCACCCCTGGCTACGCCCCATGTTGTGTATAAGCGAATGGTACAAAGAAAAATTACTTATGTATAATTAAAAATTTCGAGTTCTCAAGTTCATTTCGAAATTTTCTTCAGAATTTGTAACATCATATTAATTTTATATATTTGCATTGTAATCATACAAAAGCAATTTTCTTGAACCACAACATCAACTTAACAACTCTATTTCTAAAAGACTCTAAGTCAACTGAAGAGGCTCTATTGACATTTCTAACCCTTTGGCAACGGGAGGGGTAGTTTTTTTTTTTTCTGTACTGTATTGATATTTATAATAAACAAACTTATAAGAAAACAAATGTACTTTGAAAAGTAATTTGTAATTTGCTTACTTTTCTAATATAATTTGCCCATTCCTGATTATAAAACAATCCACTATCTTCTTCTTCTTCTTCTCCTTAGCCTTATTGACTTCCGGCATATGCCATCTAGCCAGATGTATATTCATAAAATTCTTGATTTAATCTCACTAACTTGAAAAGTATACAAATCATAAATTAGAACTAAATTTATATCCAGATCCTGGATTTCAAATCTTATTTTTAGATCAGATCCTTTAATAAAATTGATTAGGCCTATTTTATTTTTACGGATTAAACTTAAGTCGTGGGGGAGAGAGAGGGGGGGGGAGGGGTCGTTAAGGGGAAATTTTTTCTTTTTTTTTTGTATATTTTAAATCAAGATACTAAATCCTTTTGAAAAAGTAATTCCAATTTGAATCTTAAATCCTTCTTGACTGGTGAATTTCAATCCAAAATACAGGATGAGTTCAAAATTTTTTTGTCATTTCGTCAACTCAAATAAGTCCTTCGATTTATAATCATATATTTAAATGAATTCAAACAATAAGGACACTTTTGTCTATAAAATCTCCTTACTCCGATGACATTCCGAAAATAATCTCTCAAAGGCCAAAGTTCGCCTCCTTCTCCTTTCATATTATCATAATCGAATTATTATATAAATAAAAAAATATTGACTTATAATAATTTGCCAGCAAGGAATTCCCAAGAATTTGAGTCATTATTTATTTTGATATCCGCCTATCTGAATTTTTCTCCATGTAACAAGTGTTTAATTCGACCAATTATGCTAATTTGGTTTGTCAAGTGAAAAAAAAAAAAACTAACTAGAGAATATTCGAACAAAAAAAAAATGCAATATTGATTTAATTATTTAATGAAATTTCGAATTCGTTTCGTGCGTTGCTTATTAAGGCTTCAAGTGTTATATAAACGAAAAAGAAGCAATTAAATGGATTCCGAGGACTGCAGCATTTCAAATTCAATTTCTTAGCCTTCGGCTTAAAATAATATAAAATCTGAGTAAATTTTGTAGTTTTGTGCAAGTTGAAATTGGAATGAAAATTTCTTCTATTTCCAGAGACTTATTATTCTGGTTAACGCTTTGAATACCTTTATTTAAACGTTACATTATAAAAGTAAATTTAATATAAATTTTGTATATTAAAAATGTAGTCATGAAATAGAAAAAGTTTTATTTTGTGGCTTTGTTTCATTCTTAGTTGCCTACATTTCAAATACATCAATTTAAAAAAAAAAATGTATTTTTGTACATGGAAAGCTATTGAAGGCTCTGATGAAGACAAAAATGCAGTCGAAACGTTTAAATGTCACACATCAAGAAAGTTAACCAGAATAATAGTTTTTGAAAATTGAAAAAATTTTCATTTTTGACAATAAAAAATTGTGCAATCTTGCTTTCCTTTAAAGTTCATCTCTAAATGAGTAGGAACCGACCGAATATTCGGTTTCGGTTACGGTTTCGGCCAGTTTCGGCCAAAAATCATGGTTTCGGCCGTAGTTTCGGTTTCGGCCAAAAAGTGGCCGAACCTTTCGGCCGGCCGAAACCAGAGTCTGAAAAAATGGGATGAGACTCGCATGCAAAAAAAAAAAAAAGGTCAAATAATTTGCACTTGAGGGAGAAAAAAAATTTAGTCTCCCTAAAAAAAAGGTAAAATGATTTTCACGGGAGGGAAAAAAAAATTCAAAAAAAAAAAAGGTAAAATGAAAAAAAATTTTTATAGGAAATACAAGTTTCGGTTTCGGTTACGGTTTCGGCTGAAAATCTTGTTTCGGTCGGACCCTATAAATGAGTTTTCCCAAAAATAATATCGAGCTTTAAGTAAAAAAAAAAAAAAAAAAAAATAATATAAAAAAAAAATTTAAAAACAACGCTTTTATAAATGTACTAAAAAGAGAAAAATAATTATGTATAATTTCTTTAAAATCATATTAAAAATTAATATATGTTACTAAAACTAAAAGCGTTGGGCGCGGGATTTGCAAATTTTAATTGTATAAATAGGCCTATTATATGTTTTATGAATACATTTTCATACCATAGACTTGGCGGGTAGTTAGGCAAAACAGTTTGAAGTGACTCAAATGTTTTAGTTAGATTATTTTATTTTATTTTTATTTTTTGATTCAAGTATCGGTGAATTAAGGTTAGTTGATCCTCTGCAATGCAAAACACGATACAATAAGACAATTTGTATTTTAAAAGAAGAGAAATTTTTGATTATAAATTTCACCCCCTCTTTTTTGTGATAGGCCGAAATTAATTGACCTACAAAGATGAGACACATCAAATATTGCATTGTCACGGGAGTTACATATGTGTATAAAATTTCAAAGTTCTAGATTAACTAGAACTGGTCGTAATTTCGATCGCTAACTTTGTCGGACCAAACAATGGAAATTGATTAATTGGCCGCCATTTTGAATTTTTTGAATTTTTAATAATTTTGAATAGCACATTTTGTAGAGTAAAGTCTATTGAACACCTCTGCTAATGCTCAAAACTCTAAATTAATTATAAATAGGAGAAATTTTGATTATAATATTTTACCCCCACTTTTTTTGATCGGCCGCCATTTGGAAATTAATTGACCTACAAAGATGAGACACATCAAATATTGCATTGTCACGGGAGTTACATACGTGTATAAAATTTCAAAGCTCTAGATTATGTAGAACTGGTCGTAATTTCAATCGCTAACTTTGTCGGACCGAACAATGGAAATGTGATTAATCGGCCGCTAATCTCAATTTAATTAATTTTTAATTATTTTGAATAGCACATTTTGTAGAGTAAAGGCTATTTAACACCTCTGCTAATGCTCGAAACTCTAAATTAATTATAAATAGGAGAAATTTTGATTATAAAACTTCCCCCCACTTTTTTTTGATCGGCCGCCATTTTGTAATTAATTCACTTACAAAGATGAGACATATCAAATATTGCATTGTCACGGGAGTTACATATGTGTATAAAATTTCAAAGTTCTAGATTAACTAGAACTGGTCGTAATTTCGATCGCTAACTTTGTCGGACCAAACAATGGAAATTGATTAATTGGCCGCCATTTTGAATTTTTTGAATTTTTAATAATTTTGAATAGCACATTTTGTAGAGTAAAGTCTATTGAACACCTCTGCTAATGCTCGAAACTCTAAATTAATTATAAATAGGAGAAATTTTGATTATAAAACTTCCCCCCCCACTTTTTTTTGATCGGCCGCCATTTTGTAATTAATTCACTTACAAAGATGAGACACATCAAATATTGCATTGTCACGGGAGTTACATATGGGTATAAAATTTCAAAGCTCTAGGTTAAGTAGAACTAGTCGTAATTTCAATCGCTAACTTTGTCGGACCGAACAATGGAAATGTGATTAATTGGCCGCCATTTTGAATTTTTTGAATTTTTAATAATTTTGAATAGCACATTTTTTAGAGTAAACTCCTATTTAACACCTCTGCTAATGCTCAAAACTCTAACTTAATTATAAATAGGAGAAATTTTGATTATAATATTTTACCCCCACTTTTTTTGATCGGCCGCCATTTTGTAATTAATTCACCTACAAAGATGAGACACATCAAATATTGCATTGTCACGGGAGTTACATACGTGTATAAAATTTCAAAGCTCTAGCTTAAGTAGAAGTGGTCGAAATTTCGATTTGCAAATTTGTCGGAAAAACAGGAAAGCAAGTTAATAAAAGCGTTGTAAAAAAAAAAAAACGATAAAAATCCATCAAGTAGTTTCAGATTTTTTTTTTTTTTTTTTTTTTCTTTTAATACCAGAAAGGGATTTTTTTTTTTTTTTTTTTTTTTAAAACATTCACACTTTTTTTCTCATTCACACTCACACTCACACACACATTCACACAGTCTTTTCGGCAACTTAGGCCATTTAAGACTTTGACGATAACCGTTGTAATTAAAATATCAATTTGGGTTTCAGGCATTTCTATTTAAGCCATCTGGTATCCAAATGGCTTAAATAAAATCATCGGACTGCCTGGGTCCGAACCCGCGACGTTTGGTATAGGAGGTAGGCACGCTACCTACTACGCCAGACCCGGGGCTACCAGAAAGGGATTAAATTTATTAAAGAAAATTAAAGACTGAGAAAATTAAATCCCACAATTATTATTCTCTAATTAATGATATAAATATTAAATTTTCTTTTCTTTTAGGATATTAATTAATTGTAATTTTAAAAAGGGATTAGTGGAACGCCCCCCTGTTGCCATCGGTACAATGTATATAAAAAATTTATATAATAAATAAATAACCCCTAAATGGCCTCTGTAGCCGAAAAGGGTTAAAAAAAAAAAGGGATTATTATAGATTGCATTTATTCGGATGCTTATACTGTACTTCAATATTTTTTTTTTTTTTTTTTTTAAATCATACGCTAATAATAAATCCGCCTTCTCAATTTTACATAACACACACTTCAATTGAAGTAAATTGTGATAAGTCGAATCAATTTCATATTGCCTTGATCAACTTGTGACACAGATATGACACTCACTCAAATTTATTTTATAGTTATCCTTGCTTTTTAATTTCCAAAACATTTGAATATAACGATGATTTTGAAATTAATCGTTTAAAAGAGATGATTTGTATAAAGCAAACAACAAAAGTCTCTTTTGAAGTATAAGGGCAGCACAAGTTCTACTGTGGGATCTACAGAACCTAAATCCAGCCCTTATCAATAAAGTTTAGAAACCCCCGATACATGCCATTTCGTTATAAAATATGATCGATAATATATTTTAAAGTATTGTTTGTTATTTTTCTGACTAGTACTTGTTCAAAAGTATTATTTTTTTGATACAAATATCTAAAACGCAAAACATGGATGGAGGTTTCGAAATTTCCAACTTTGGACAGCCCAATGCAAAAAAAAAAAAAAATCTGGTGTGACTGGCGCACAGCACACAACTTTCTCTTACCTTCGGTAATCGAAAGTTGTGTACTGTGCTTGTCACACCAGATTTTTTGTGTCGACATATATTTAGTTCCGGGCAGTAGGGAATATTTGAATTCAGATGTAAAATATGGGAAAATATTTATATTTTGTTACCATGGCAACCATTTCTCCTATCTTTGCTATGAAGCACAAGAGTAAAGTGTGCTTCAAACAATTTTGAGGGCAAAACGAGAATATACATTTGAAAGAGCATCTAAAAAATAATTGATTTTTGAATTTTTAATCAAAATCGTTAGAGCGAATTTTGAGAAAATCGAAAAAAACTGAAAAAGTACATCAGTAAAGTACTAGTACTTTTTGGCCGATTTTGATTAAAAGCTTATTTTTCCGGTCCCGGGAGGTATTTAACTTAAATATAAAATTTCAACCTCCTAGCTCAATTCCTTCATGCTTAAAATTGAACACACACACACACACACACCCACACACACACACACAGACAGACCATGTCGCGAAAATCACTTTTTACTTTCTCTTACCTATGTATATATGTAATATATATATAGAGAGAAAGTATTGGATTCATGTCAAAAATTCGATGTCGAGATTTTGATGGATCTTCACGTTTTGAGGTCCCCTGAATCCAAAAAAGTGGTTTTCGCGACATGGTCTGTCTGTGTGTGTGTGGGTGTGGTGTGTGTGTGTGTGTGTGTGTGTGTGTGTGTGTTCAATTTTAAGCATGAAGGAATTGAGCTACGAGGCTGAAATTTTATATTTAAGTTAAACACCTCCCGGGACCGGAAAAATAAGCTTTTAATCAAAATCGGCCAAACAGTACTAGTACTTTACTGATGTACTTTTTCAGTTTTTTTCGATTTTCTCAAAATTCGCTCTAACGATTTTGATTAAAATTCAAAAATCAATTATTTTTTAGATGCTCTTTCAAATGTATATTCTCGTTTTGCCCTCAAAATTGTTTGAAGCACACTTTACTCTTGTGCTTCATAGAAAAGATAGGAGAAATGGTTGCCATGGTAACAAAATATAAATATTTTCCTATACTTATAAATTTTACATCTGAATTCAAATATTCCCTACTGCCGGGAACTAAATACATGTCGACACAAAAAATCTGGTGTGACAAGCACAGTACACAACTTTCGATTACCGAAGGTAAGAGAAAGTTGTGTGCTGTGCGCCAGTCACACCAGATTTTTTGGATTCAGGGGACCTCAAAACGTAAAGATCCATCAAAATCTCGACATCGAATTTTTGACATGAATCCAATACTTTCTCTCTATATATATATTACATATATACATAGGTAAGAGAAAGTAAAAACATATTCTATAACTCTTTAGCTTTTCATAAATCATTCATTCGTGTAAATCTTTTAATTATTAACAGAAATTATAAACAAAAGAGTTATCAAAGGCAATAATAAATATTTTATGATAAATGCCTTAGAAGTTAGAGCGTTCCATGGGTCCTGACTTTGATAATTATTTTTTGTTTATAATTTCGGGCCTGGCAACGGAGAAAAGCAACACAGTCACCACAATCGTTGTGGTTAAGCGATGTCAAGGGCAGCGATTCGTCGGGTTGGTGATCCCGAGGTATCAGAACCCTTGGTAGCCATTGGTATATATCAATTATATAATTCTCTAACCCTAAATGGCCTCAGCAGCCAAGAGAGAAAAATAAAAAAAAATTCTGTTTATAATTAGCAGATTTTCAAGAATGAATGATTTTTTGAAATTAAAGAACTATAGAATGTCTGAAATTTGTTTTGTTTTTTTTTTTTTCTTTTGCAGTTAGGGGTGGTAAAATAATTTTAATTTTAATTTAGCCATAACTCAATTATTTCATAAAATGGACTTGTCCCACTTTCAAAATCAACAGCTATTGTACAGTGAGGGAAAATAATGAGTCCCACCCATGCGTTTTACTTGTGATTATTTCATTCTTTTAAAAAAATCATTGTGTGGTTTTAGAAACCACGATGCAAGTGAAACTTTTTCGGATCGTATGCGTCGAGTGAAAGATAAGTTTTAGTGAGGCGCCCCCTAGTAGCGTCAATAAAACTTTCTGAGGTCTGGAATATCATTTTTCAATTAATTAGATCCTAAAGAGGCGTCATTTTAAATTTTATTAAAATCGAGTGAAAGATAATTTTAGTGGGGGGGACGTCCCCCCTGGTAGCGCCAATAGAACTTTCTGAAGTCTGGAATATCATTTTTTAATTAATTAGATCATAGAGAGGCGTCATTTTAAATTTTATTAAAATCGAGTGAAAGATAAATTTTAGTGGGGGGACGTCCCCCCCCAAAAGAACTTTCTGAAGTCTGGAATATCATTTTTCAATTAATTAGTTCCTAGAGAAGCGTCATTTTAAATTTTATTAAAATCGAGTGAAAGATAAATTTTAGTGGGGGGGACGTCCCCCCAATAGAACTTTGGGAGGTCTGGAATATCATATAGTATAGATATAGATAATCAATTTGATTTATATAGGCCTACTTTATTTATATTGTGATTAAATAAGTATAAATGCCGTAGCGTAGTAAAAAAAAAAACCTGGTGTGAGTCGCCATGACGTCACAACTAGTGACGTCATGGCTTGTAGCGTCATGGCTTTTTACGTCACCTCGTTACAAAGCGACATGCTGATAGAAAAACCAAAAAATTCGTAGTGATATAATAAAAGTTTCACTTTAAAAATATTATATATTTTTTATGTGAACTTTCATGGGTTCAAACCTAGAAAATATCCAATAAAGATTTTCATTTTCTTTTATAAAAACAATGAAATAATCACAAGTAAAAACGCATGGGTGGAAGTTAATATTATCCCCCACTGTACATCCAAAAATATCGATAGATATCTAGTCTTTGTAATCAAAATCTCTCACCCTGACTACGCCCTATTACGATTTTTCCTCTAATTACAATTGAGTATTCGTTCAATTGCTTAAGAAAAAGTGGGGATGGTAAAGAAAAATAATATTTTTTTCTTTTTGTTTTCAGGTATATCGTCAAGTGGAACCGAGGAACGAAGATTATTTATATGACGATGAGTCAAGTTCAACAGATGAAGAATCGAGTACTGAGATTTATAACGAGGACTTGATGTGACGATTACAACGAATCACTAATCGAGGTAAAAATATCAATTATTGAATAAGTTTAAATATTTTTTTTTTTTTAAAATTATGCGAACGACACAAATAGAGCGCAAAACAATCCCCTAAGCATTGAGACTTTTCATTTCATTTTATTTCCACCAATCTTATGCAAAATTTCTCGTTTTTGAAAAACACTTTTTATGACATTA